>RJWM01050258.1:0-10827 GCA_004363535.1 Dasyprocta punctata
CAGGTCAAGACCAAATATAAAATACCAATGCTGTAAGAATTCCCATTTTTATAGGGAAGTCAGACATTTCATCAAGAGAGTTCAAGAGCTGTGTCCTTTTTAAAATAATTTTTCCTGGGTAATACTTTGTACCTTCAAAAAGAAAAATCCAACCTTTATGTACATGAGATTTCTTGCATTTCATGCTCTCATTCTCATTTGTGTAATTTATAATATGCATATTTTATGAATTTTGCATTTGCTTTTTTATATTTATTTTAAAATTAGTATGTAAGATTAGTATTTTTCACTATGTGTACTCGTCTCTATTTTATTGTTATTAATTTTATTGGTCCATTTTAATTACACATAATGATCACATGCATCATAGAGAATTTGTTCTTGTACATAGTATGTCTTGATTCTTCTTTCTTTTTCCCCAATCACTGCCCTCCATTCAACCCCTCTTCCTTTCATATTTACAAAAGTTTTGTTTTCATTTTTTCCTCCTATTCTTTTTCCCTGTTCCCTTTCTTCTTTCCCCCCTTTTCTGTTCCTATTTCCTCTTCTTTCTGTGTTTTTTCATTAAGTATATTGGTACAATTTAGTTATGCACATTAATCACATTCATCATGGGGAATTTGTACTTTACAGATTATCATGGTGGGCTGTGGGTATAGCTCAACATCAGAAGTACCTTCCTGTGAAGTTCAAAGTCTTGAGTTCGATTCCCAGTACCAAAAGAAAAAAAAAGAAAAAAACTGATTATCTTGATATCTATTTCTTTCCCCATTCCTCTCCCTTCAACTCCTCTTGTAGTTCTTATTTACAGAAGTTTGTTTCAATTTTATCCTTCCTTTCTGATTTCTTTCTTTTCTCTTTCTTCTTTTCACCCTCCCCACTCCATAGTCCCCCTTTCTTTTTCAACAATTTCTTCCTGTTTCACATCTATTGTATATTTTGGTTCTACTTTCTCACACTAGAGAGATAATGAGATATTTAAACATGTGGGTCCAATTTATTTCACTTAAGAATATGGTTTCAAGGTCTTTTTAGCTAGAGAACATCTCAAGTTTATCTTTCTTTATGGCTAAGCAGTACTCAACTGTATAAAAAAGTCCACATCTTTTTTATCCATTCATCCATTAGTGGGTATTTCGGTTGTTTCTCAGATTCACCTATTACAAACTCTGGCTATAAAGATGAGTGCACTTAAATCATTGAGCTATGCTTTTAATTCTTTTGGAAAGATACCAAGAATGGGGATCACTGGATCAAATGGAACCTTTAGTCCTAGCTTTTTGAGGAATCTCTACACTGATTTCCACAGTGATTGCATCAGTCTACAATCCTACCAATAGTAGAGAAGTGCTCCTTTTTCACCACAAGCTGCACTAGCATTGGTTAGTGGTTGATTTCTTGATAACAGTCATTCTTCCTGAAGTGAGATGGAATTTCAGGGTTGCTTTAATTGCAAATCTTGAATAAACAGTGACATTTAACATTTTTCCATGTATTTATTTGTTGTTTGCACTTTATCTGAGAAGTTTGTATTCATGTCAGGTGCACATTTTTGGATCCAGTCTTTAAATTTGCAGGGGATCTGATTTTTTCATTTATTTACATATTTTAGATAATAACCCTTTCTCTGGCGAACAACTGCCAAAATTTTTCTCCCATTCTGTGGGCTGTCTTTTCACTCTGTAGGTGATTTCTTTTACTGGACAAAATCTGTTTAAAAAGATAGTATCCTCGTTATTGATTTTTTGTGATATTTCCTATAAGACCCAGATTTGCTCACGAAGTCTTTGCCTACACAATGTCTTCAAGAGTTCTACCTATTTTCTCTTCAACCAGATTTAGTTTTTACGTTTTAATATTTATATCTTTGATCCATTTTGATTTTTTTTTTCTTTTTTTTTTTTTTTTTTTTTTTGCGGCACCGGGGATTGAACTCAACCTTGCGCCTGTCAGACAGGCTCTTAAGTCACTGAGCCAAACTCTTGGCCCTGGTTTTTTGACGCAGGGTCGCACTGTGTAGCTCAGGCTGGTCTTGCACTTGCGTTGTAGCTCAAGCTGGCCTCGAACTCACAACGCTCCTCCTACCTCAGCTTCCCGAGTGCTGGGATTAAAGGCCATTTTGATTTGAGTTTAGTGCATGATAATAGACAGAGGTCGAATTTTAGTCTTTGGCATTTGAAAAGCCAGACTTAAAGCACCATTTATTAAAAAGTCTATCTTTCTTCTGGTGAATGAATTTGGCCTCTTTGTAAAAGATAAGGTGGGTGAATATGTTTGTAGCTGTTTCCGCATTTTCTATTCTGTTTCATTCATCCTCGGGTCTGTTTTCTTGTGAGTAACTTGCTGGTTTTTTTTTTTTTTCTTTGTTACAAGCTTTGTAGTATAATTTGAAGTCAGAGATTATGATGCCTCCTGTCTTGCCTTCATTGTCCCGAATTGACTTTGCTATTCTAGGTCTCTTCTGGTTCCAAATGAGTTTTAGGATTGTTTTCTCTAATTCTGTGGCATATGCTATTGGAATTTCGATCAAGATTACATTAAATCTGTAAAACAATTTTGAGAGTATGACCATTTTCATTATGTTGGTTCTTCCTACTCAAATCAAGGGACGCATTTCCATTTTCCGTTATTGTCTTTGATCTCCTTTCTTCAGAGTACTGTAGTTTTCAATGTAGAGGCCATTTACTTTCTTTGTTAGATTGATTTCTATGTATTTTTTGTTTGTTTTGTTTTGGGATGATATTTTGAAAGATGTTGTTTCCCTAATTTCTCAGTAACCTTGTTTTTTATGTACAGGAAATCTAATGATTTTTGAGTGCTTGCATCCAGTTACTCTACAGAACTTGGTTATTGAATCTGCAGTTCTATTGCTGGATATTTTGGGGTCTTCTATGTAGAATATCATGTTTTCTGAAATAATAATAATTTAACTTCTTCCTTGAAAATCCTGATTCATTTTGTTGCTTTCTATTATCTAAATTCTCTAGTTAACTTTTCCAGAATAAATATTGAATAAGAATGGTGACAGTGGACATCCTTAATCTTGTTCCAGATTTTAGAGTGAAATCTTTCAGGTTTTGTTCATTTAGTTTGATGTTGGCTATTGGTTTCTCATATATGGCTTTTATCAGATTGATATAAAGACCATCTCTTCTATTTTTTTGTAGGATTTGTATCATGAATGGGTGTTGGAAGTTGTCAAATGCTTTTTCTGTCTCTATTGAGGTGCTCATATGGTTTTGTCTTGATTCTGTTTATATGTTGAAACATCACTGCATTCCTGGGATGAAGTCCACTTGTTCATGGTGTACAATCTTATTTGTTGCATTCTGTTTGCTAGTATTTTATTGAGGATTTTGCATCTATGCTGGAGAGATGGGTTTGTAGTCCTCATACTTAGTTGGATTCTTCTTTAGTGTGGATATTATGGTAATGCTTTCTTCTGGAAATGAATTTTGGAGTATTTGTTCCCTTTCAATTTCATTAGAGTTTGAAAATTAGTGGTATTAAATATTCTCTAAATTTATTGAATTCAGAAGTGAATCTTTCAGAGCCTGGGCTTTTCTTTGTCTGTAGGTTTTTATTACAACTTTAACTTTATTGACTGATAATTGGTTTATTTAGAGTTTTTAAATCTTGTTGTTCAAATTTGTAATTCACATGTATGTAGGATTCTTTCCATTTCCTATTTCTTCTTTGTTGTTAGAATACAGATTCTCAAAGTAGGTATTAATAATTTGCATTTCTACAGGATCTGTTGTGGTCTCACCCTTTTCATTCCTGATTTCATGAATTTGAGCTTTTTCTTTCCCTTTTTTGCTAAACTTTCTCAATATGTTCATTTCATTTAATCTTTCAAAGAACCAACTCTTTGATTCATTGATTCTTTGTATTTTTTTTCGTAGTTTTGATTGCATTAATTTCTGCTCTAATCTTTATTATTTTCTCCCTCATATGAACTTTTGTTTGATTTACACTTCTTTTTCTAGTTTCTTGAGGGTCAACATTAGGTAACTTGAGTTCACTCTGTTTTCCTGATATGAGTATTTTCTGTTATAGATCTCCCTCACAGAATTGCTTTCACTGTGCACATTAAGTTCCATTATGCTTTATTGACATTATTATATAATTATAGAAACTGTCTAATTTCTTCTGTAGTTTTATCTGTGACCCATAGATTGTTCAGGAGGGTGTTATTTCATTCACATGTATTTATGATATTCTTGTGGGGATTTTTGCCATTGATTTCCAAATTCCTTGCATTATAGTCTGACAATATGCATGAAATAATTTCAATTCATTTTCATTTACTTAATCATGTCTGTGAACTAGTGCATAGTTCATTTTGTAGAATGTCCTAGATGCAGCTGAGAATAATGTATTTTCTGATGTTGTGGAGTGTAACACTTAGTGGACATGTACTAAGTCTATTTGTTCAAAAGTTTGGCTTGTTTATAGCATTTCATTGTTGGTTTTTTGTCTGTCTACTTGCGACAGTGTGGTATTGAAGTAACCCATTATAATTGTTTTAATGCTCATTTGATTTTTCATGTTCATCAATATTTGTTTTACATAGTTACATGTACTGGTATTTGTTGCATATATATTTATGATTATTATCTCTTCATTTTGGATTGTTCCTTTTATAAGGATGTAGCGACCTTCTTTGTCTCTCTTCATCAGTCTTGGTTTGAAATCCACTTTGTCTGCAACTGGAATAGATATTCCTTTTTTCTAGATTCCTGTCATGAGGAGTATCATTTTCTATCCATTGAGTTTATCTATCAATTTCTTTTTGTATTAGATGTGCTTGTTTTATGTAGTATAATGTTAGATCTTGCTTCTTCATCTACTTCACTCATCTGTGCCTTTGATTGATGAATTGAGATCATTAACAGTGATAGTTATAACTGATTTATATTGACTTATCCTTGTTATGTCACTTTCCTGTTGTTGGCTCCCCTTTTTCCCTCTGTTTAATTGCTTCCCTTGCTTGGTAGATTCATTCTCTTGGGGTTTGTGGAATTGCAATCTTGTTATCTCTTTCTACACTATCCCCTATAACATTTTGGAGTGATGGTTTGGTGTTCATTAATTTTCTCAGGTGTTCTTTGTCATGGATGTATCTTATATCAATTTTTAAAGATAGTTTTTCAGGATACATCAGTATGTGTTGAATGTTATTTTCTTTTAGGGCTTGAAATACTTCACTGCAAGCTCTCCTTGACTGGTGAGGGCTTGTGTTGAGATGTCTGCTTGATTCTGATGGGCTTTATTTATAGGTGATTTGTTTGTTTTTTCTAACAGCTTTTAATATTTTGTTTTTGTACTGAGTTTCTGGAATCTTGACTATTTTATACATTAGTATAGATTTATTTTTTTGATAATGGCTGATTGGAATTCTACATGCTTCATTTATATGTATATCAAATTCTTTTTCTGTGCTTGGGAAATTTTCTGCCATGACTTCCATGAATAACTTTTTTTTGTCCTTTGGGCTGTCTTCTACATTTGCATTGATTCTCATCAAACTTATGGTTCTGTTCAGCATCATCTAGCATTTGCTGGATGTATTTCTCATCGGTTTTTGCTATTTTTAAGAAATCTTTCTTTTCATGATCCCTAACTACAGTTCTGTCTTCTATATCTGATATTCTGTCCTCACATTGGCTCATTCCATTGTGTATATTTTCAATGGAATTTTTAATCTTCTAGATATCTGTTTCATGGGTTCCATTTCTTTCTAATGTTGGGTGTTCATGGTTTCCATCATTTTCCTAAACTTTAATTTTTTTTTTAATCTGTGTGTGCTCTACAGTCACTAAACATATCTTTCATTTTGGTCACTACTTCCACATTTGGGAAAGTATTTCTGACCTGATTTTTTTCTAGAGCTTCATTCATCTGCTTTGTTACTTTCACAGTTAGGCCTTCAGAGAGTCCATTTGGGTGGCTTTCAGATTATTCCACCTCATTGTCCCCTGGATTTGCCTTTGAAGAACTAGAAGTCTGGTATTGTGTCTTGTTTAATTGTCTTCTCATTTTATAGTTTTTTGCAGTTTAATTCCTGGGTTGATTCTTGTAAATTGCTTAATGGCAAGTAGCTTTACTGCCAGTATTTAGAACCCTTAAACGTCACCACTTCTCAGAAACGTCTTATATGTGTAGTTGGCTTTTGAGTTTTGAGTCTATTGCAAGATCCAACACCTTCAATTTATTAGGGATGAGTAGCTGCTACCTACTGGATCAGCCCCTGGTTCTTTGGCACTGGTCTTTAGAAATTTTTGTGAAGCTTAGGCAATCTCAAACTTGGTGTATCAGAAAGAACAATTGATTAAGCCGGGTGTGGTGGCGCACGCCTTTAATCCCAGCACTCGGGAGGCTGAGGTAGGAGGAGCGTTGTGAGTTTGAGGCCAGCTTGGGCTACAACGCGAGTGCAAGGCTGGCCTGAGCTACACAGTGCAACC
Source organism: Dasyprocta punctata (assembly GCA_004363535.1). NCBI lineage: Eukaryota > Metazoa > Chordata > Mammalia > Rodentia > Dasyproctidae > Dasyprocta > Dasyprocta punctata. The sequence goes on from RJWM01050258.1 coordinate 6,468, forward strand.
CTGCCTCAAAAAACTAGGGCTGGGAGTTTGACTCAGCGGCTTATGCGCCTGTCAGGCAGGCGCAAGGTTGTGAGTTTGATCCCCGGTACCGCAAAAAAAAAAAAAAAAAAAAAAAAGAAAAAAGAAAAAAAAGAAAAAGAACAATTGATTAGAATAATTATGTCACCTTGGCTAACGTGGTGCAACCTACAATAACAAAAGCATCAAACACAACCTTAAAAATGACAAACTGTAGTAACTGGCTTTCACAGTGTTAACTAGATTTGTGATTATATAACAAAGTCTAAAATGAACCTGAAAATTGTATTGAGTAAATAAACCCTCAGTAGGGTGATTTTACCCTAAAAGGTGTTAGCAGGGACAGAATAGAGAAATGAAAGAAGATGAAAATATTAGAAGTAAGACTAGAGGACAAAGGAAGATCACACCAACTTTGAGAAACTCGTGAAGAAAACAGGTAGGAAAGACAGAGGGAAGAAAGAAAAACAAGAAAGAACAGAACAGTAACAACAAAAACCTAGAAACCATGTTCACTCATAAAAGCATGAACAATCAAAAAAAAAAAGAAAGAACAAAAATAAACGACAGATAAAAAGAAGACAGATGTATCCACTTCAAGGCATGTTTCTGTTGTCACTGTTAGAAAACATGGACAGAGTCTAGATCTGAGTTGATAAATCCCAGCAAACCAGTTGTAGCTTTATGGTGGAATAATGGATGATTCCAGGAAGCTTGTACTTTAGTTCCACTGAAGTTCAGACTGGTTTCTGGCTATAAGGCTGCAACCAGATTTGTTTAACCTGCAACAGTCTCTGAGCCTTCTGACAGCTAGAACTGGGCTCCCTGTTGGTATGGACTCAGGTCCTTGACCTCCTAGTTACTTGAACTTGGCAACCTGATACACAGTTGTTCTGAGTTCTGAGCTCAGTTGGCTTCACTCCACAATGGCTACCAGTCAAATGTCCTCTCCTGGAGGATGTCTGGACCCAAATAACTCAACAGTCATTGGAGTCTGCTACATTCACTGCTTCATTTCACTGGTGCATCTCTCTGTAGAGGTCTTTGGTGTAGCCAGTAGTCACTGTGAATCTACAGGTTCAAGCTGTCCCTCCCATACAATGAGTATATTCTCAGGGTGCAGCCATTGCTTGCCACCTCCTTCTTCATTGAAGTCTCTCTTTTCACTCTCCCTATGGGCTTCAATTCTCACTTCAGATCCTTTCTGGGCCCAGGGACCCACTTTGCATCTTCTTTTCTGCACATTGCTGTATTACAGTGTCTGGACAACAAGTCTCAGACAGGCTTTTTTTTTTCTACTGCTTGTCACTTCTACCATCTTCCTGGAAGTCTCCATCTTTCATTATAAGCAGTCACAAATGCATGCAAAGCAACATTTTTAAAAGAATGGTGCCTTTTCATTTAGAAGATGTTACTTTGCAGATGTTGGGTTCTTTCTTGCTGTAATTTATGTGACTGTTTTATAAATGTTTTTGATATAATTCAAAATAATATTTTCAGACAAAATCTTTTAAAAGTATAGTTCCAAAATTTCCTTTTATTTATTTTTCTTTCACACATTTTCAAAGCTTTACAATATTCTGTGTCTCATTGGTCTTCAGTGTTGACAGGAGTTATATACTGAGTTATGTTCCAAATGGTTTGCACAGATTATAAACAATACAGTAATTCAAAATGCTACTTTGTGTACTGTGTATCACAAGAAATTATGTGTGGTATCACAATATCATGTCTATCTTTTCTTTCAAATAATCAGTTGAATGAATCTGACCTTTGGTTGGATGTATGTATATTTCCTCCCAAGTGAAACATTGAATTACACATACATATAAACTTTAAATTAATGATATCAGTTATTTAATGATATTCTTAAAAGAACTTATTTAGTGTTATTTTGTTTTATTTCATTTATTTATTTATTCTTTTTTTTTGTGGCACTGGGGATTGAACTCAAAATCATGCGCCTGCTAGGACAGGCGCTTAAGCCACTGAGCCAAAATCCCAGCCCTGTTTTTTTTGTTTTGTTTTGTTTTTTTGAGGCAGGGTTGCACTATGTAGCCCAGGCCAGCCTTGTGCTCGCGTTGTAGCTCAAGCTGGCCTCGAATTCACAACGCTCCTCCTACCTCAGTCACCCGAGTGCTGGGATTAAAGGCGTGTGCCACCATGCTCGGCTTTTATTTCTTTTTTTTCATTTAATTTTTGAAATACTCATAATCATCTTTAGTTTACAAAACACTAGAGAAGGAGAAATGTCAAGGCGAACTTCTGAGAAAATTGCTTCATCATGTTTCATGTAGTCTCCTTTCCTATAATCCCATATATTTTCAATGTATAGACTTGACTAATAATTTAATGGTTCAATATGATTTCACTGTATCATATTTAATTTTTTGTCATAATTTTGGATATAGAATTTGTTTTAAAATTTTATATTAAGAAAAAGTAAGTATATGTCAGTTCCCAGTAAGTGCTATTTTCCATTAGCAAATTCTCTAGATTTATAAGATAGTTATACATTTGCAAAACATAGGCATTTCTTAAATTATCATTTGAGTAATTCTTTTCTCATCACATCTCACTTTTAATGTGGGCACACTGGGACTTTTGGTTCATTTTTCTAATGGAAAATTTTACAGTATATTACAGGGTAAGGTCTTGGAATGACAGTTATACTTATTGTAATATGCGACAATCCATATCTGCACAAGATAGTACACCTCTGGGATGTCGTTGAAACTCTCAGGACAGATTCTATATTAGAAACTCTAAGTTGAGAAGAAATAAGCCAAAAAGAGAAGAGACATGTTGATGCTCATTACCTGGGGCCAGTGTGTCACCTACAACCCTGCTAAACAGAAAAGTTTAAGAATCTTTTGTAAAATGTGGACTTTGTGTTTAAGTCTTATTGTCATTATCCCATATCCATGCACACACAAAATTTGAAAAGTCCATTTGGGAAATGTGTGGCCATCTTTTAACCTGGTGGCCTCAAGCACAGCAAAGTATCTATGAATATGCAGGAAAAGTATTCCCACAAAATCACTCCTCATCCTATAGAGCTATTTTAAAATAACTTCACAGACCAAATCTACAATAGTATGCTTCTTTATTTAAATAGAGAGCAACAATCTAGACAAAACTGTACTACTAAATCATTTGTCTCATTACACTTAGATATGAACCAATGATCAGAGAAAATCAAATATGGTGTGGCCTATGTAAGAAGCTCATTTGTCGTGTATTTCAAACTCAGTTAAGTACTATCATGAGGGATAGAAAGAATCTGAGCATCTATTTTTAAAGCAAATATTTCAGTTAGTAGGAAACAAAGTGCCTTCAAACACCTCTATCATTCCCAAGGGGAATTCCACCATGAGAGAGTTAAAAGAACATTGAGATACATGCTGGTAACCTTCTGCTCAGAACAGAAGGACTGCATCTGTGTGGCCTTTCAAGCCAATGACTGTACAATAGTTTACTGAATAAACTATGTATGGGGCACAGCATAAACCACTTTATTCTTTTATTCCTATAATTTATTTATGACTTCAACTTACTTTTTTCATGTAGGTTAAAAAATGTTTTCTATTTAATGAAAGACAATAGTCAATTACTCTAATAATGAAATGCAGTCTAGAAAACTGAAAATTTCAAAAAGTATTTAATTTTAGTGAACTTCAAGGTTATTTGTAGCTAGGAAAGTCACATTGGGGAGAAAAAACATGCTTGTTTTCTCTTCTTTCCTCACTTATTCTCTGTTCTAGCTCATTTTTAGACATTAACCACATTTTGAAGAGGATGACAAAGATAGATTGGAGAATATTGAAAAAAATATATCTTTTCTGCATTCTTGTGTTTTCTAGTTAGTCTCACAGATCAGATTTTTCCATTTGTATAATGTTTCCATACATTCTTTTTCTTTTCAATTTTTCCTTTTAAGTATCTGTATTTTGGAATAAAGCACTACTATTTTGAAATAGAATACCAGAAATTTTAGAAATTTGATAAAATAAAAATTTGCAGGTATTGTTTACATTCTGGGGAGATTTCTTACCAGTGTGACCTTCACAATTGACTTGGTGTAGTGGTGACTCTGAAAAAAATAATCTTTCAGTGTGCACCTCCTCCTATATCAATTCCTCATTTTTATACAGCAGTGCATAGCTTTGTTCTGAGAATTTTCACAATTGTTTCAGGACATGTAAATCTTTGCTTTTTGATATGATTAAGATTGGAGTTGGGAACTTTGAGAGAAAATTTTTATTAAATGTGGTCATGAGAGATAATGTGATGAAATCAGTGCCCTTAAAGAACAAAAAATAAGGAAGAGAAACAAAAACGC
>RJWM01050259.1:0-10826 GCA_004363535.1 Dasyprocta punctata
CTGAACAATTTCTTAAGTGACTTGGGAGAACCTGAATGGGTGACCACTATTTTCTTTTTTTGTAGTCAGAGTTGGGCTTGAGAATGCTCAGTCTTTTCTACATGTGCAGGTCAGAACTCATGACTCGCACTATGTTACTACATAAATCACTGCAATGAGAGTAGCACTGAAAATGAAGAGATGAAGGCTTTTGATGGATCTCTGTCTGTGTCTCTCTGCCTCTGTCTCTCTGCCTCTCTCTCTGTTTCTCTCTGTCTCAGAGCATCTCTCGAGAAAGAGAGGAATCAGGAAGCAGCATTTTCTCCATCCCACAAATTTCAGTATTGCTGCCCTGCAGTATTCATTTGGGTGTCATTGCATGGCCCTGAGTTCCAACCACACACATACACCTCTCTTGCAGTGCTAAATTTCTATTCTCACATTCTTAGTCTCTTAAGTTTCTGACTAATTTTGGTTTCAGCCTTCCCCTGAAATCTTTATTTTTTATTACTTACATTACTCATTAATTTAAGTAGGAAATTGTATTTCTGATTCATATAAATGATAATATTTTTGACTTTGAATTTCTCCATCATTTGTAAAGTTTTGTTCCATTTCCTAAAGATATGTCTATGTCCAGAGAAGAGACTTCCGTGATGGTAAAGATTTTACACACTTTGCTTTATCAACGGAAAAATCTTTCACTATCTTCCCAATCAAATTCTCCAAAAAAGAATTGTTCTGACTAGAGAAATATATTGTCTTACTGTGGGGTATGTTCAATGAGATAAATCAAAAGGCAACTGGTTTTGAAAGTTACTCTTGAAATGAATATCATAGCTATTTGTTAGCAGTTTATCAGAGCAGGAAATAAGATAGCAAATAAAGTGTGAAAAATAGTTTTAAAACTCTCATATCCAAGCTTTAGCACTTTCTTTTAAATATACCCTGGAGGAGTTCACATGAAATTTTAATATACTTTAAACAGTATTTTGCATTAGTAGGTGAGACAAAACTTAAATAAAATATTTGATAGTCTCATAAGAATTTATATATAACCATCATAGGTAAATACATGAAATTTCTTTTAAGGTTACTATATTTTGCAGAATGAATATCCAGGATAAGGTATAATGCACACAATATTTTGGTATGATTTGTATGTTGTCACTGACCTGAACTAAAATCTATCATTTATTTCTCTTATAAGAATAATGTATTGTGTCCACTAAATAAAACATGAACCCATGTTGCACTCCTCCAACTCTCTTTCTGAACCATGTATGATGCTTTGATACATTCCATCCTTTTATTCTACTACTCAAAAGGCAAAAATTGATAAAAATCACTTCCATCGCACACATATGGACTGAAGACTGGTCTTCAAATAGGTGACTGATCATTCTTATCCAAAAATGTTTGTTAGTAGTATAGAATACTTATAGCTCAATAAAAATTACTAATATTTTCTAAACTACAATTTAACTCTATATTAGAATTCTAAATACATTTAATTACTTTTTCTGTCATAATTATGAAACTATACCTGAATGCCTATAGGAAACAATCTCTTTTCTTGGCTTCTTTTCTTCCTTTGCTTGCCCATATAAACTTGTCTTTTCTTAGAATATTTTGTTTATTTTTTCTAGTGTCTAGAGTCTAGAGCTTCTGTTAGTGATTTCATTATAAATCAAGATTTCAAACAAGCAAAATGAAATATATATATACATAGGCAAAATGGAATATATATATATATATATATATATATGGGCAAAATGAAATATATATAGGCAAAATAAAAAACATATGTATGTATATATATCTATATATATGTGTGTGTGTGTGTATATATATATATATGCAATAGACTTCTATTCTATATATATATATATATATATATATATATATATATAGAATAGAAGTCTATTGCATTTTTACATGTCAGATCATCAGAACTCCTGTTGTTTGGTAGGGTTATTTTTAAGGCTTATTTATTTGGTCTATTTTTCTCTTTTCAATATTAGAAAATAAAAACAAGTCCTTGAAATTTATTGATTTTCTGTGCTGTTTTCACTACATTTAATTCATTCAGCAACATCTATTATATTATTAAGTTCTGGACACTATTTTTCTGTTTTAGAATACAGTCTCCCATATGAAACACATCAAGCTGAGGCTGGCTGTGTGCATAAGATTATTTTCTTGTGAAATACTGTGTACAGCACCTCAGCAAAACTGTTAAATTAAGTTATACCACCTTGGGTTAGAAGTCCAGATTGCTGTCTCCTGGTAAATGTGTGATCCAAGCATATGGTTCACTTAGACTTTGGAGGAGGTTGCAAGCTTAGCTCCTGTTATGGCTTAGATATAAAATGGCCCCCAAAGTTTCCTGCTTTTGGAAGGTGATTGGATGATGAGGATGCCATACTTGTCACTGGATCTATCCCGTCTTGGGTTCTGTAGCTGAATGTGCTGTTAGGAGCTGGAGCTTAGTTGTAGGTAGGCCACTTGGGGTGTGACATCAAAGTGTATTCTTTTTTCTGGCTCCACTCCCACCCTGCTTCCTGGTGACCTTGGCTTAAGCACATTTTCCTTTGAAATGTCCCTCAACCATGCTATTTGTGCAATAGGGTCAGCCCCTAATGGAATGAAATCATGAGTTGAAATAAACATCTTCATTATGTTGTGATGTAAGGTATTTTTTCAATGACAAAAAAGTAATCAAGACAAATACTAGTACCAAAAGTGGGATTTTTGCAGTGAGTACACTTGAGCAAGCATTTCAGAAGCTTTTGGAACTGATTTGTGGTAGGAATTTGGAAAGCTTTGGAGATGCTAGCTAGAGACGCCATTGAATGCTATACCCCAAACTTTATCAATGATTCTGCTTGGAGCTCAGAAGACAGAATGCTGATAGGAATGCAGACGGAGAATCAGGCCTGGGAGGTTTCATTTGGCAGCAAAGTCTCCATCGGCAGTTGGATTAGAGGCTATATGCGTTATACCCCACTGAAAATTTGTATTAATCTTGTCCACATCTTGACACTTGGTGGGAGACTGACCTTAAGTGTAGTGGAGGAAATTTCCAAGCAGTTCAATGTTCAGGGTATGGCGTAGGTAATGCTTGTTGTATTTAATCAGATATACAGTAAAAATCAGGACAAAAACACCATGTGAAAAGTGTGCAGGTTCATTTGAAAGGACTCACTTGCAAAGCTGAGGTAAAGAGGAGGATGGTTTCCCAAAGATTACCCTTAAAAATAACCCAAGAACTTTACATCAAACAATGGGATAGATGGCTTCAAGACATTTCAGAAATCAGCAAGGCCCTGCCCTTTGCTGGATCAAAGGTAAAAGTGTTCCTCTTTCATGTATAAAGGGAGTCTCAGTGTATCCTGCTCAGGCTGCAGAGGGAAATGCCTCCCCAAGTTTAGCCCTTCACATACTCAGATGCTACAGCAGAAAACATGATCAAAGGGGTCTTGACCACTGCACAAGCTAGCAGCTGATGTTGGCATCATACACATGGTGCTGGTTTTACAGGGGTAAAAAATATAAGAGCTGTGGTGTCAGAGAGGTTTTCATCCGGATTTCAGAGGAAAGTTTGGGTGGCCGGGTAGTATGTCCCGGAAAAGACAGTGCCTAAAACTGTGAGAGTGAAGGTGAAAGCACAGTGGACATCCCAGTAAGTTGGAGACACAGGAAATGTGCAACATCTGTGGAGGAAAGCTACAAGCAGTGAGTGAAGCCACCCCCTCAGAGAGGGCGTATTAGCTGAACCAAGTGATACCATAGTGGTAGGGCCACCCAGGCCCTTTGAACCTCGCATCTCACATCAACCTCCCCCAGGGGCTGGACCTGAAAAGTTTTGTTTGAGACCAATTCCTTTCTATCCACTTGTTCTTTCTTTTTGGAATGAGAATGTTAACCCTATATCATTGTAATGGAAGTATTTACCATTCTGGATTTTTGCAGGCCTTCACAGTTAAAAATTTGCTTTAAGTCTGATAGAAGACTTTGCAGCAATACTGGAACCAAGATGTTTGTGAATTTTATAGACAATGCAATTTCTACATGAGTCTTTTAGAGGTTAGGGGCAAATGTTATGTTTTGATCCTAAAATGGCCTCAAACGTCTCAAGTATTTGGAAGATGTCTGAATCGTGGGAGTGCGATACACACCAGTGGATTTATCCACTAATGAGTTCGGTAGCTGAACGTGCCATTAGATGTGCAGCCTGGTTGTCAGTGGTCACTGATGATGTGACCTACCTGGAAGGACATATTCCTGTCCTTCGATCTTTCCTTCTTTCTGTGCTTCCTGGTTGCCATGGGTTGAGCAACTTTTCTTCACCATACCCCTCTGCATTGCTGATTTTAGGGTTAGGGCCACCCATGAAGTGATACCACAAGCCAAATTACACCTCTCCCCCTTTAAGTTTGGCGTGTTGGATATTTTGTCCCAGCAATGATTAAGTAACTTAGATAACTTCATAATGGACCTCTTTAACACCAGAGGAGAGATAATAAAAGGTTGATCATAATTTCTCTGTGCACAGTGGGACACTAGGAATCTAGACTTTACCTCCTTGTCATACAAAAGCAAGGACACTAGCCTGACAGTGAAAAGGAGCACCCACTGCATATGGATGGAAGACCGGAGACTCTGGTACCTGCTTCTCCACAGGATGGGTAAGAAGACTGATTTATCTGCTCCTCAAGACAACACTGAAACTAGAATTCAGCATGATCATTCTATTTGCAGTTGGCTAAAGTAGGGTGGGCAGTTCCAAAATTTTCTTTCTGTTGTGGCACCACCCTTTTTCACATCCTTTGTTTGGGAGAACAGGTTTTAATTGTACTAATTTTGCCTGTGCTAGTTGGGAATTCTTGGTTAGAGGCTTCTAATGACTTATATATTTTGCAAATAAGAAAATTCAAGAAATTTTCTGTCATATTTCTCAAGTACAAAAAATTCTGACTAGTGTTGTGTCCCTTCCTTTTCCAAATTTCAGAGTTTGGTTATTTATTACATTAAGATTTTTAAAAATTGCTTTTGTTTTGTGAACACGGGACTTGGGGATTAAGTGTTTTGTATTATTTTCATTTTGTGAACAGAGGACTTTGGAATCATGTGCTTACACCCTTGTTTTCATCTTACCCTCTCAATCATCATGGCACTTCCCACAACTTCTATTAATAGATATATGGCTCCTTCTTCACCTCTTACTCTTTTCCAAAATTTTACCAATACTTTCTTTAAGATTCTAAGTGTTATTTCTTATACAACCATATACTTTCAACCACTAAGGAACACTGGATTTTTATTTTCCCTTTGAATTCCTTACATCACCATCTGTAAAGCCTTATGAAAGTATATCTTCCTGCTTGTGCTAATTTTGATAATGGTTGCTGAGAATAGCACTACGGTTATTCCACATTGATCAAAGACACTGTATTTCAGCATGGAAAATACTCATCCTTCAAATCTGAACTTGTGCAAAAGGTACAAGAAGTATTCCCAATGCTGAATGGAGTTACTTGAATTTCTAATACTTTGCAACATTTTTGTATACTACTGATAGTAGGTTAGAGTTCAACAAAATTTCATGTTTACCCAGAATCAACAAATATGACACTATATGGATATATGGTCTGTTGTAGATACAATTCTATACTATATAATTCTTTGTAGATATGATCAAATTAAAATGTGATTAGAGTAGATTAAATTTAATCCTAAATCCAATATAAGTGAGATACTTGGATGAATTTGTATGTAGAAATATACAGAGAAGTCCAAATGAATGAATAAAAATGTATTTGTTTAATTAACTTTTACTCTATGACCAGAAAAATGAGTTTGGTGTTCGTAAATTAATCATAAAAATAGTTGTATGAGGCAGAAACAGTAAATTATTTGTAGTAAACTATTTTTTTCTCATGGTAGGGACATATGTAATTTTACTAATAGTGCTGTCCTTAATCTGGGCTACTCGAGTTGAAATGCTCACTCCTTTATGGGAAGTTGCTTTTTCCATTGCTAATAACCCCTCCTGTCATGTATTTCTGAGAAGTCAGAAAAGAAAACAAATAAAACATGGTACTTGAGCATGCTGAGTTCTACCAGCTATTCTCATCAAACTGAGGGAGAATTAAAACCAAAATGACTTATGTCTAAGTCTACAGGTCACCTCCTCTCCATTCTCACAGCCTTCACATGCACCATTTTATGCATTAAGGCTTGCCTTAGCAGCAGCACACATTCCAGAGCAAGCTCAACACTTGGTGGTGGTTTGAACACAGATAACTGTTTGCGCTCCCTGTCAAGCTTGTCTTTGTCCTGAAGCCAAGAGTAGAATGAAGGCAGTGTAACAGACTTCACTGTCCTGTACAAACTGTGCATGATGCTAAGAGTGAGCTTTAATGTTGAAGTTTTAACATACCTGGCACCTAACAGAGGGAAAATAGTGATTTACTAGGTATAAGAAAATAAAACTGAGCTCTGATGTGAGATTTACTTGGGTAAGGTTAGAAAATTGGCACAGAATGCTGAAGGACGCTATTCCTAGGATATGTAGAAAGCATCATGTTAATGAAGGTCCACACTTATGTCTATAGTCCTGACATATGTTAATCTTTTATGGGTTTAATTATATTAGAGATTTTCTGTTTGTTTGGTACAATATATAAATATGTATTTAGAGATAGAAAGCCATTGTATACCTATACTGTGGACCAGTCTTCATCCATTCTGCAGCATTTAGGCATGGCATATAAATGCAAAATTTCAGAGCACAGTTTCAAAAATGCTAGCTTTGAAGTATCCCTGCTGTTTTCAGAGAAGAGTGAATTGTTTTCTCTTGCTCAAATAGCCATTTCTCACTCTGAATTTAACTGTTAAATTAAATTTGGCCTAAAGCAGACTCAATATATTGTAAACTGTAACTGGAGTATGAAAAGAAACTGTAACCTATCTAGGAATATTTTCTTACAACAAGTAGCTAATTCCCAGTCTGAGATGTCAGCCAATCACAGACTGCAGACTGCTCAGACTCCTCCTAACAAGGCAAACTTTAAACTGTAACTGATCGGGGTATTTCTTTATATCACTTATTTTTTCTGTCTATAAATACTGCCTGCTCATAATGCTGGATAGAACTCCTCTACCTGTAGTGTATCAGAATGCACTGGCTTCATGAATCATTTCTTTCCTCAGATACACTGTGCCAAATTTAATTTGTCTAAAGTATATTTGTCTTTTAACATTACACATCAAGAGGCTAAGGCTCAGAAACTATAGAAAATCCAGGTAGCTTTCAGAGAAAATCTCATTTATTAAATGCTAGGAAACAGAAAAATTGGCTGAATCATTTTTATCAAAAGGCAGTTGGGTTTGTATGATCCAAACAGTGATCCCACAGTAGCCAAAGCTTTGTCGCATCCCCTGTGGTCTTACTTGTCAAGCAGAACAATCAAACTGCTGATAAATCTAATCCTGAAGAGTCTATGGAAAAATGGACAGAACTGCCAGAAGTGTTCCAGTATATGCTGTCTTAGCCTCACCAAAGGCACAACAGGTTCAGTCCTCTGAAAAATTTACTAAAGGTCTCTGCAAAATATGGAGGAGGAGGATACAATAAATGAGTTAGAAGGAACAAACATATACACAGTTCTACCCATGCAAATACTACAGTTTCTGGCAGGCTTCTTTTGAATTATACCTGTTTTCTCTGCTTGTGTTCTAAAGCATTTGAAGCATAAAACAAAAACATAACTAATGTTAGTAATACAGGCTGGATTGGAGGACATGCCCATGTGTGTTAATCAAGTTGATTGGGTAATGATAAGCAGAAGAATTAAGCAAGATTGCCCATTAGAAACTGAAAGTACTGCCTTGGGGTAGGAATCTCTGTATGATAAGGGACAAGTTAGCATTCTAGAGAAACAAAAGGGGTTTCTGGCTCTCTGAAACATATGCTATTCTTGCCTCCAGGGAAATGGAACAGGGTTTAGGGAGTATGTTCAGTTATTCTTCCCAAATTTGTCAAACTTATAACCTTTGCATGCATCTTCTTGAAAAGAAGGAAAAATTGGTAAAATCGAAAACTGTAGCAACTCAGAAACGTGGAAAAATAGAAATGAGGATTTTCTCTCAATAAATTGTTCTTTTGTATCTATCTATCTGGCTATCTGGCTATCTATCTATCTGTCTATCTATGCCTCCAACTATTTCACTTGTTGCTTCTCTGTGTTATATGCAATTTCATTGCAAAGACCTATATTCCAGTTTACTGATTCATTCATCCAGAGCTTATAACAATGGTTGAATTTTAAAAAAACAGAAACTAGATTTTTCATTTCAAGTATTTCTAATTGATTGCTTTTCATATCCACTATGATGTCATTTTTGCTTCTATTTATTTTATACTTCATTAGTTTTCTTGTAAATAGTATTTATTTTTGTGTCATTTAATTGAAACGTTCATTTTTTGTGTCTTGTTTTATTTTCATTTGGAGAGAAATAGTTCAGTTAATATCTTTCTAGTTCTTTCTAAACTTTGTTTTCTTCCATATGGTTTGGAATTTTGATATCTATGCTCATCCTGGGAGGTGGGGGTTGCTATTTTGTTGATTGTTTTTTATGTTCAATCCTCTAATACTTGTCCATTCACCTCTTTTGAGGTCCGATGTTGACCCTACTCTGTATGCAACTCTATTTTAGCGACTCAACCTCCTGCCCTCATTTTCACATGCAAGTAATTGTATATATAATTTTAGGCACTGAGAAACTCATTCCATGTTCCACCAAGACAACAAGTGAAACTTTCTTAAACTTTTGAGATACACGATTTTGTATGAAATTTAAGATAGAAACAAGGGTCAGTTTTAACTACTTTTTACCAGAACCTCACTATAGCCTCTAGATTAAATAGTAAGGTCATATCTGGCCACTCTTCCTCTTAAGGCAGATTTAATTCCAGTTTCCTAGACTCGGCCACTTCCATCTGCTCCAGCCCAGAGTTCTTCATGATAAATTTGGCAGCTGTGGCCTTACTCACTTCTTCTAGTGTCCCCCTCGCCTTGTAACACCACTGAGGATGAAGTCTGTGGTCTGGTTCTCAGGTACAATGTCCCCTTACCATGTCTACATGTCTAAAATGAGAATACTGAGGCAGTACGACAATGATGGCAGATTTAAATTTGTCAGTCCTTTGTTGGAGAAGCTGCACTGTGCTTTATTTACTCAGTTTCTGTTTGCTAACAGTTCCAGAATCCCAAAAACTCTGGAGATACTATTCATGTCAGCAGCATATATAATTTTATGGGGCAGTATCTGTTGTTTATTTTGTGGTCAAGGCTGTTCTCATGTAGATCTGCCCTACATGTAATACCAAGAGTCCATTCGTGCAGAAATGTCTTAAAAACAGAGTGCCTTTACTGAGAACTATTTCCTCAGCTTCATAGCTCACTATCCTGTGCTTTTTCACATGAATCTGGGTCCTTAACTATTGCATCCTATCTTTAGGTGCTGAAGGCCATGAGAAATTTATGTGGGAGTCACTTCATTTCTTTTTCCTTAGGCACATGGAACCAATTACCCTACTGATGGTTAGAGCAAGTCTCCTGCCTCTATAAATCTGCACTGATTGATAGTCAAATATATACTTCAAATTCCTGGATCATATCTCAAATATAGATGACACAAGAATCTTCTGACATCTTTATTGGACTCTTTATCTGTGATCAAAGCAGGTTTGACTATTTTTCGCTCTTTATCAAGCATCTACCTGGGGAGTGAAAAATAAGTTTCTTCTCCCTTGTCTCATCGAGGGTTTTTTTGTGTGTTTGTGTTTGTTTACCACATTTTGTTCTTTTGAAGAAGGTCAGGGTAGAAAGCTATTGTAATCTCCAGGTAACCAACATACTGAGATCCAGATGGTTTTCTTTACCTTCCCTTCAAAAGACATTTTCATAAAAAGACTGTAACATTGACATGAGTGATGGGACAAAAAGCTAGCTAGATTCCTCAGTGAGCATAAAGGTGAAATCTATCAGAAATTGTTAGGCAAGTATTTTAGAGTAAAGATGTCTTTATGTATGAAGGGGTTTATGTTCTTATAAACCCAACATAAGTCAAAAATAGTGTAACTCAAAAAATGCACTTCATATGCCTAATCTATTGTACATCATAGCTTAGCAGCACAGTGCCTCATAGGGTAAAATTGGTTTGTGTTCTTGATGACTGACTTGCTGGAAGCTTTAGCTCGCTGCCACTGCTCATCAACACAAGACAGTCTCACACCACATGTCACTAGACAAAGACAAAATACAGAGTCAGAATTCTAAGTACAGTTTCTTATTGAATGTGTATCATTGTAAAGTTAAAAATCCTAAGACAAAGCACCTTAAATATAAATCCCTCTGTGCAGAGTATACAACAGCATGTCACAAATTTCAGAGCCTGGTGTGGAGGCACAGGCCTCTAATCCCAGTACTTGGAAGGCTGATGCAGGAGGATTGTTATGAATTTGATGCCAACTCAAGCTGAAAAGCAAAATGCAGTGTAAAACAACAGCAACAAGAAAAAAAAAAAACAACCAAAAACAAACAAATCTAAAAATGAAGAAAAGAAAGAAAGGAAATGGAAGAAAAGAATGGGAAAAAACAGCAGAAGTGTTTGTAGATGACGCAGAGGAGTCATGAGTTTCAATGAAGCCAGTGACCAGATGGTCATTGTGGCACATGCCTGCAACCCCAGCACTCTGAGAAGCTGAGTCAGGATGATCACAACTGGTGTCCAGCCTGGGTAACTCACTGATTTAGCAAGACTCTTGTTTCAAAATT
>RJWM01050260.1:0-10826 GCA_004363535.1 Dasyprocta punctata
GATGGTATATTCAGGGAGCCTCCCTGTCACGGTGTCATCTGGGCGGCCCTCTTGGAGGAAGTCCCCCTCTTGGGCCTTTAATATGTAAATATTTATATTAATCAACATTCATTTTATTAGGGCCAAGAGAGGATAAGATGGGAAGGTAGCAAAGTGATCTACTTTCCCTTTCTTCAGTAGAATGACTTTTTATTCACATGCCAGGTGTGTTAAATTCATTTATTCCAATTAGAACTTTTTTAAAATCCATAATCCTGCCCTCTTTTCATGAGTGTGGTGCTGGCTTCTCAGAATACTGCCCCTATTTCATCTAGGCTCCTAGACATATATGGTTGGAGAGAGAACTTTAAATTAGGGAAATTAGAGACTTAGGCTCTAATTTTGGCTCTACTATTATGTCACTTGTTGACTTCAGACTAATCACTTTATTATTCTGGGCCTCCCTTTTCTTATTTGCAGAGTGAAGAAAAAAAATCCCTACCTCTTATGCTTACTATACAGTACTAAAAATAATATAATACATATAGAATTGTTTCATAAAGTAGAAAAAGGCTGACTATTTAAGTTTATTTAGATATCTTTGGTTACTCATGAGATCCTGTCTGTGGAGATGTGACTTGGGAATTTTCTTAGGTCAAGAAATTTGCTCCTAAATTTGCTAAGGAGGGGCCAATATAGGTGGTTCCTCCAAATCCTAGTAGATGGTCCACTGGCTAACCCACACCCTACTAATATTGTCTTCTGCTCAAAAAGAGTTTGTGGATTGCTGCCCATTTTGTTTTCTGAGAGATATCTCCCGTGTCATTCACATTCCACTAGAAGGTTCAACTGTACTTCTTTTTAGCTCTAGTTGTTTCTTGATCACTTTTATTTACCCAGTAACAAAGCTCTACCCTTTTAGCTGGCTCTTTGTCACATGACTGACTCATTTGTTCTGTCTTTAATTATGTTGTATCCTTTTCTTCTCTACAACTTTTCAATCATGTATTGAGTCTTTTCCACTTGCCTGTAATTCCAGAAATGCTGTAAAGGTTAATGAGATCCCTTCACACCTTGCCAGGAAATCATTGCTTGCTTGTACCTGATTCATTTCCTGGAGCTTTGGCTGAAGGACTCCTCTAATCAATCTAGATAATCTGGGAGGTATTTGACAGCTTTTCATCCTTTCTAAAAGCACAGTTCAAAATTAGATTTGGAATAACCACAGTGACGATGTTCACAGCCCTAGAATGTGAATATGACCAGTGTTTTAGTTGTTTTTACAAACAAAAAACTATGAACTTCCATTTCAGTGAATCATACATTACTTTCTTAGACTGGGCAAGGGCCAAATATGGCAAAGGCAGTGACCTTATTGACTCTGATAAAGTTGCTTACACACATGCTTATCCAGGACAGTCCTATTTATAACATGAAAAATTAGCAAGTGTGCCATTCTGGGGGTGCCTGAATATGCAAGTGCCTAGCTGGGCAGCCATACAGAGGCTTGGTATATGCACTCTCTTTACAAGTGCCACATTCACTTCCTGTTCAAAAGTACACTTCCTTAGTGTTTCACAGATGGCCACTTTCTATGTTTTACCTTTCTGAAATTGGAAAAGGTTTGTCAAATTATCTGTTGCTGTATAAACCTAGCAGATAACTTTAAAACTAATTATCTTTCATGCATTTGTGTGTCATGAGTTCAGGTAAGGGTCAGCT
Organism: Dasyprocta punctata; assembly: GCA_004363535.1. NCBI lineage: Eukaryota > Metazoa > Chordata > Mammalia > Rodentia > Dasyproctidae > Dasyprocta > Dasyprocta punctata. The sequence continues at coordinate 1,702 of RJWM01050260.1, forward strand.
GGGTGTTTCTTTTGCTCCACGTGGTGGTATTCACCTGACAGATAAATTGATATGAAGAGTCCAGAATAGCTTCCCACATGTCTGGCCCTGTGATGGTGATTATTGGAAGGCTGCATTTGGCTGGTTATAAGATATTGACCAGAATATCTACATTTCACCTCACTAGCTTTTGATCTCAGGGGAGTCCAACTTCTTATATAATCTTTCAGGGCACTCACAGGGAATATTCCAAGTGAACTAGGTAGATACTGTTGGCCTTTTATGATGTAGCTTCAGAAGACACATAGTGTCACTTTCGTAGGACTCTGTTCAAAACAGTAACAGTCTCACTCATCTTCAAGATGGAAGGAACTTACCTGCCATTTCTCAATGAGGTGTGTGTGTCAAAGAATTTGTGGTCATGTTTTATAGCTTTCACACTAGTAAGAAAGAAAAATGATTCCTTGTATAGCGTCTGTGACACCAATCTCTTAATTTATTTCTAGGTAGGTACACAAAATTGGTGGTATGTAATCCATAGTCCAAGGAAGTGTAAAATGTGTTGAACAAGAGATCTAGGCTAGTGCTTTTAGTAGAATTCCTGTTTGCAATCAACAAGATTTTTTTTTTTTTTTTTTTTTTTTTGGTACTGGAGATCGAACTCATGACCTTGCACTTACCAGGCAAGCGCTTGAGCCACTGAGCTAAACCCCCAGCCCGTTTTTGATTTTTTTGTTTTTTGGTACTGGGAATCGATCTTATGACCTTTCACTTGCCAGGCAGGCACTGTTCTACTGAGCTATATCCCCAGCTCCCCTGTTTCCAATCAAAAAGAGTCACTGATGTATTTATTTTTGGTACCAGAACTGCTAGTATAGTTTTGATTGGATGAGAAATCATGTGGATCTCTGTAAGAATCAGAGAACTCCATGGAAGGATCTCCCTAGAGGAATCATAGACTGAAGGACTTTTCTGCCTTTAGCTAATGAATATACTCAGGGATATAGGGGATGTTAGGTGTCATACTGGGAGGTTAGTTATAGTATGATTAGGACCAAGTGGTACCTGGCAAGGGTTATCATAGATCCAGTGAGTGAGAAGTAATGTGATAAGAATAAGATGGGGACTGGCACTCTTCATAGACAAGAGATTTATTTTTACAAGTCAGCAAGGGTAGGGAAGAGTTACATGATCATATGAATTTGCACTTATAGTACACAGGGTGTAGAAGGCAACTATGGAGACACATAGAGAATTACTCTTCCACTAAAGCAAAAATATTTCATCTTGCATAATTTTATATTTTCTTCTGGGTGTTTTCATTCCTGGGGATGGTTTTAGCAGCTACAGTAGGTTAGAATGTCAGGGATCATCAGGGTGTTCTCATATAGATGTTAGCATTGCCTTGTTAGTTGTTTGCCTAGTTAATTGAAACTCGAATTATACCTAGACATGAAATGGGAGGCTCAAAGTACCTAAAGCATGTGGATAAAATATGTACTAATGTTCTAACTTTTCATGCTTTTTTGTGGTAGGTTGAAAGGTGCTTATTACCCTGGAGAATCAGAACTAGGCAAAACTAACTACTCTGTCTTTGTGTGTGTGTCAGAGAGAGAGAGAGAGAGAGAGAGAGAGAGAGAGAGAGACAGAGAGAGAGAGACAGAGAGAGAGAGGCATACTGGAGTTCGAACCTAGGCCCTTGCCCATCTGAAGCAGTCACTACAACTGAACTATACCACCAACTTCTGCCTTCTGTTTTTCTTATGAAAATGCAGCTATTTCAAAGATAAGATATATTATGGTAGCCATTGTTGATTTCCTATTATCTTGTGTTGAAGTCCTGTATCTATTTCATTGTTTTGTTTTGATTGATTTTATTGTTTTATTTTGTTAGATTTTATTATGCCTGATGGTATAGGCAGCTACTTTGAAGATAACAGCAGGCATTGTTGATTTTCTGTTATCTTGTTTTGAAGTCCTGTATTGCATTCACTGTTTTGTTTTGATGGGCTCTATTGTGTTTTATTTTGTTCGGTTTTATTAACTTTTAAATAAAAACAATGCATCTTTTTAAACTGTCACTTTAAGTCTAATATAATAGGGAAACCTGTCGCTTAGTTTCCCTTTCTTGTAACATAGAAATTAATGCAGTGGGCCATCGGAGCCAGCCCTGCAGATGCCTTCTCTGAAGTCCTCCATGATAGTGAGGTTGACGCTCACCACTGAGGAAACAAACCTCATATATTGCCTTGGACAGATATAATCTCCCCATGAGACTTGTATAAAGACAGCCCTGTACTGTGTATCTTTACCTGTGCACTGAACAAGTACACCACTTAGGATTGGATGTTTTTATATTTTGAAAACTTGTCACTGTCTGTGTTTTGTAGTACTTGAACAGGAAATTCCCATCAGCTTCTAAGCATGCACAGTGAGATGAAATGAAGCCCTAGTCCATTGTTCTCTGGATGCTATAATACTGTGCTCTGTGCTCTGAAGAAATGCTCTGGTTTTATGACACTAGATTTGGACCGGAAATGATATATGCTAATGCTGTTACTGATAACTCACTTGCTTTCTGTAAAATGGTTTGTACTTTGTGGAGTTGGTTTTCTTATATATTTGCCATTTTCTTTTTGTTTACCCCATCTATTGCTAGACATGACTCTAGGTATTTATTGGTTAAAAATTCAAGTCAGATTACTATTAGAGTTGTAGAGAAATGGCTCTTATGTTCCTTTTCTTATTTTCTCTCGAAACATTTAATTTTGGAGACAAGGTAGAAAAAAAGTAACAAAACAAAACAAAACAAAACAAAAACAACAAAAAAACCCACAAAAACCAAACCAGTTAACATTTTGGTTTTTGGTGTTAGGAATTGAATCCAAGGCTAGGCATGTACTGTACCACTGAACTATAGCCCCAACCCTAGGTAATATTTTACATCAAGAAAATATCCTAGTAGCAAGGAAACTTCTGAACTTGTAACTGAATCTTGTTAACCTAAAAATTGTTTTGTATATATTTTTCTTTTATTCCAGGTCCAAAATGCTAGTGATTTGCTGATCAAACCCTTGGAAAATTTTCGGAAGGAGCAAATAGGTTTCACAAAGGTACATTTATTTATATGTGTATATATATACACACACACACACATATATATATGTATATATATGCATATACATATATATACATATACATATATATGTATATAATTTTTAATAGCAATGTATTGATTGGGCTACTGCTCTTCACCCTATAAGCATATGATGGTTAATTTTATATTTCAATTTATGGGGCCACAAGATGCCTAGATAGCTGGTTGTATCTTTGGGGTTGTTTTCAGAAAAGATTAACATTTGAATTGCTGTACTGAGTGAAGATCTAGCGTAACCAATGTTTTATGGGTGTCATCCAAACCATTGAGGGCTTGAATAGAACAACACACATAACCTGGGGTATGAGTCTTCTCTTACCCTTAGTATGCCTTGTTTTTAGGCCTTTATACACAGGTTGGAACATATAGCAATGGCTCTCAGGCTTTCGAATTATACCACCAGCATCCATTCTGGGTCTCTAGCTTACTGATGGCAGATCACATGACTTTTCAGCTTCCATCATCATATGAGCCAATGTCTTAAAGAAATTGGTACAAAGAATTAGGAAGCTTCTATAATACATAGGGTCATGTGTCACTTTACAAAGGGAATGCATTCTGATTAATGTATCTTTAGGAGATTTTTTTCATTGGGTGAACATTATAGAGACTACTTATACAAGCCTTGATGGTCTGGGTTCCTCACTCAACATGGCCCTTGATGCAATCAAGAAGTGCAATAAACATGAGACCTATAAGGCTGCTGCCAGTGTAACGTAGCATACAGTAAACTTTTTTTTTTATCAGTAGGAGTATACTGTAAAGTGATGGTGAAAAGTAAATACATTTTTTTGTTTTGTTTTCTGTTTTTTCTCTTTAAAATAAAAATAAAACAGTAACATAATCATTTATTATTGTTATAGTTTACATTGTTTAGTATTAGATATTGTACCTAATTGTATGTGCTATACTTTTTCAGTGCAACTGGTGGGATAGTAGGTTTGTTTACAATAGCATCAGCAAAAACCAGACATACAATGTCTCATGCTATCCCATTATTGTGGCTACAGTGTTGCCAGGAATGTTTCTGCTCCATTGTAGTTATCTAAATTATCATTAATGTGGCACATGACTGTATCTAAAAAGGTGAAACCACTGGTAGAACTAGGTAATTAGTAGAGACTGGAAGAGATTTGAGGTACGTGCTAGAAAAAGCTCACATTGCTGTGAAGAGACTTATAAATCTGGTGAGGGATCAGAAAGAGAAGAGGAGATCTACAGAGAAAGTTTGCATTTACATAGAGAATACACAAATAACCACGTACAGATGTTGGCAGAAGTGTAGGCATTAAAGGTGATTTTGATGAGATCTTGAACCAAAATGAGGAATATTGAAATGAGGACCATTGAAAAGGGAATTCATATTATAAAATAATGATCTTGGTTGAATTATGTTTGTGTTCTAGTTAATGGAAGGTAAAACTTGTATACAGCAAAATTTGTTATTTAGCTCAGGACATTTCTAAGCAAAATATTGAAGGAATAGTTTGGTCCCTCCTTTCTGCTTATAATAAAATTCAAGGAGAAAGAATTCTTAAGCAAAAATGAACCTGAACTTAAATAGTTAGAAAGTTCTCAGCCCTCATATTTTAAAGAATAAAAAAGCAGGTTCTAAAGAGAGCCTATACTCAGGTGTGGCTGAGTTACCATTTGATAAGATTAGTATGAGTACAAATCAAGGACCTCATCAGCCATTTTTTGTCTTTTTGAGACAGGGTCTTGCTATGCAGTTCAGGCTGGCCTTGGGCTCGCTTTGTAGCCCAGGTTGGTCTTGAACTTGGAACGATCCGCCTGCCTCAGCCTCCTGAGTGCTGGGATTACAGGTGTGTGCCACCACTCCTGCCTATCATCAGCCATTGTAACAGAAGCTTATTTAGAGGTCTATTTATACTAGCAGAAACACCACCATTTGAGACTAAAGGAAATAGAGAAAAATAGATGGATGAAGTGTCTGAATCTATGATGTTCTTTAAGAAAAAGAAAAACATCCCAAAGTTGATTCATACCATCATGCATGCCACTCTCATCACAGGCCATGGGAGGAGAGCAATTCCAAAGGGTAGGCCAATATTGTAGGGTAAGGATGCCCTGCACAGTCCTTCAAGGGATGGACCTTGAAGAAAAACAGTGTGAACAACAGATGCCTTCCCACCCTACATAGAGAGCAGCATCATGATTGGTGGGGAGGGCCAACCTGTGGAGATGGAAAAGTAATAGTACTTGTTAGGCATCACAGCTTCACAGGAGAGGAGGTTTGCTTCAGAATGAATGTAACTCAGGCATCAAGCATTGACTGCATCTGATTTGTATGATATTTAGGTGACATTTTTGACTTTTACCTTTTGAATTGATACTGGAATGTTTTGTTTTGTTTTGTGGCACTGGGGATTGAACTCACAACCTCGTACCTGTCAGGCAGGTGCATAAGCCGCTGAGCCAAACTCCCGGCCCTGGTTTTTTGAGGCAGGGTCACACTGTGTAGCTCAGGCCGGCCTTGTGCTCATGTTGTAGCCCAAGCCGGCCTCGAACTCACAACGTTCCTCCTACCTCAGCCTCCCGAGTGCTGGGATTAAAGGCGTGCACCAGCACACCCGGCTGTTGATACTGGAATGAATTAAGACTTTCGGGGTTGTTTAGATGGGATGATTGTATTTTGCATGTGAGAAGAGCATGAATTTTCATAGTAAGTGGAATGTTATAAATTAAATGATTGTATCTGTCTAAATTCGTATTTTGAAAACCTAATCCCCAATGTGATGCTTATTAGGAGGTAAAAACTCTGGGAATTGATTGGGTCATGATGGTAGAGTCCCCATGAATGACCTTAGTGTCCTTACAAGAAGACACATGACAATGAATTTATCTGTAAGTCATGCAGCAACATGAGTTCATGTCCACCTGCAAAATGAGAAGGCCTTCACTAGACACTAATCTTGTGTGTTGATCTTGGACTCCCGGCCTTCAAAACTGTGAGAAATAATTTTCTATTGTTTAACTCCTAGTCTGTGATACTCTGTTATTGTAGCCCAAACTAAGTAAGTCAAAAGGAGTTCGTTAGTCTCCCTAAGAAAGAATTTTCAAAAAACATGAGAAAATCTGGAATTGGCTTCTTGGTCTATAGACAGCTGTGTAACTGTGGATCAGGTACTCTTCCTTTTAGGATTTCAATTGCTTTATCTGGAAAATGAGGAGGTTGGTAATAATACCTATCATTTAGCAAGTACTTGTTATGTGCTGAGTACTTGGCTAGGTGTTCCACATTTATTTCTTTATCCAACAACCCTAGGAGTTTCTATGATTCCCACATTTCACAAACAAGGTGATTGAAGCTTGTACATGAGCAAGTATATATAGATAAATAACATGACCAAACATATGTGGCTAGTGACAGTGACCGGGATTTAGTTTTTTTTTTAAGCTTTAGATTTCAGATTCTTCTACTAAGCTTAGCTGTCTAGATTTCTGCTATTCATTATAGAAACCACTAGCTATTTAAATAAAGTTAACAACTCACTTCCTTAGTCTTTTTTTTTAAAATTTTGAATTGAATAAAACCAAACAAAATAAAACAGAATGCAGTCAATCAAAACAAAACAACGAACATGGTACATGACTTCAAAAAAAGATAAAAGGAAATCAATTATTGCTACCATAATGCCTCTTATTATCTTTAAAATAACTGCCCATACCATCAGGCATAATAAAATCAAACAAGATAGTGCAGAATATAACCAATGAAAACAAAACAATGGAAGCAATACAGGGCTTCAAAACAGTAGTAAAACAACAGTGGTTACGATAACGCCTCTTGTTCTCTTCTAAGTAGTTGCCTGTATCATCAGATATAATACAATCAAACAAATCAAAATAGAATAAAATCACTCAACACAAAACAATGAAATCAATACAGGGCTTCAAAACAAGATAATAGGTAATCAATAATGGCTACCATAATGTATTTTGTTATCTTTCAAATAACTGTCCATGCCATCAAATACAATACAATTAGAAAAACCAAAACAGAATAAAACCAAACTAAACAGAACAATGAAAACAATATGGGATTCAAATCACAATAATAGATTAACAATGGCCACTGCCTTTCCTTTTTAGACATTTCTACCCTTTCACTTTCACGATATGTATTGTGTACTTTGGATCCTAATAATTCCTTTAGTTTTTTATACTAGGGAGGCAGCATGATGTTCACCCATATGACTCTGGATCATTTTATCCATGAGCATGATCTCAAGTTGTATCCATTTACCTACAAGAGCCTCGAGGTTATCTTTCTTTATAGCTGAGTAGCTTTCCATTTTATAAAAATACCATGTCTTTTTTGTCCACTCTGCAGCTGATGGGCAACCTACCCCCACTTTTTTTTTTTTTTGGCGGCACTGGGATCGAACTCACAACCTTGCATGTGCCAGACAGGAGCTTAAGCCACTAAACCAAACTCTCGACCCTAGTTTTCTGAGGCAGGGTTGCACTATGTAGCTCAGGCCTGCCTTGTGCTCGTGTTGTAGCCCAACGTGGCTTCAAACTCACAACGTTCCTCCTACCTTAGCCTCCTGAGTGCTGGGATTAAAGGCATGTGCCACCACGCCTGGCTCCTCCACTTATTTTTTGATTCCCTGTCACATAGAGCATTGTTCTCTCTCCTTTGGCTTTCAGTCTATGAACCCCCTTTTGAGTTAAATGTGTTTTTTGTATAAAGCATATTGATGGATCCTGCCTCCTGATCCACTCTGCCTGTGTTTCTTTTTATTGGTGAACTGAGGTGATCTACATGAATGGTTATGGCCAACATGCACTGCCTCGTCTCTGCCATGCTATTTTCCTGCTGTTGGCTGCCTACTTTTCTTCTCCATTCAATTGTCTGCCCCGCTTGGATCCTCTGCCACTGTTTCTGGAACTGTGGTCTTTTTTATCTCTGTCTAGATGTCCTTCAGTATTCTTTGTAGGGTTTGTTTAGTGGTTATGAATTCCATCAATTGTTCTTTGTCATGGAAATATCTTGTTTCTCCATTAGTTTTCAAAAGTAGTTTTGCAGGATACATCAATCCGGGTTGGAAGTTGTTTTCTTTCAGAACTTCAAATACTTCAACCTCTTCTTGAGTTTATGGTTTGTGTTGAGAAGTCTGTAGTGATTCTGATGGATTTTCCTTCATAGGTGATCTGTTTCTTTTTTCTAACAGCTTTTAATATTCTGTTCTTGTTTTGAATTTCTGGGATCTTGATTATTACATGTCTGGGTGTAGATTTATTTTGGTTATGGCTAGGTGGAGTTCTATATGCTTCACTTATCTGAATGTCACTTCCTTTTCCCATGCTTTGGAAGTTTTCTGATATTACTTCTATAAATAGACTTTTTATATCATTTGTGTTGACCCCTGCTTTTTCACTCACACCTTTTATTCTTAAGTTATGTTTCTGTGGGTTGTCTTGCAGCCATTGAATTGTTACTTCCAGGTTCCTTGTTATTTTTAAGAGTTCTTTCCTTTCGCGATCACAATCTGCAAACCTGTCTTCAAGGTTTGAAAGTCTATCTTCAGTTTCTTTCAAGTGGTTTTGCTAGCTTTCAATGGAGTTTTTAATTTCCTGGATATCTCTTCGAATCTGTTTCATGTATTCTAAATTGTTTTTGTATTGTTCATTCAAGATTTCCCTCATTTTCCTATGCTCCTCCATTATTTTATCTATGTCTTCTTTAGAGATGTTTTTTTTTTAAATTTTATTTGAGCGAAGAAAAACAAAACAAAAACTACAACAACAACAACAACAAAAACGACATATATAGTAAAAACAACAAGCAAAAGAGACACGCAAACAACTAGCGTAAATACACAACATTGCAGGTTTACAAAACCGGAAGATAGAAGCTTGACAATGGTTGCAATTTGCGCATCGTTATCTTTAAAATGGTTTCTTACATTAACAGATATAGACATGCAAGATTGATCCAATCATATGAGTATTAATTGTTCCC
>RJWM01050261.1:0-10826 GCA_004363535.1 Dasyprocta punctata
TTCAAAAACCTTTACTCACATAGATTCGATAACACAGAAGAAATGGACAGATTCCTAGAAACCTATGAATTACCAAAGCTGAATCAAGAAGACGTAAAGCTACTGAATAACCCAATTTCAGCTAATGAAATTGAAAATGTAATTAAGACCCTACCAACAAAGAAAAGCCTGGGCCCTGATGGATTCACTGCTGAATTCTTCAAGAAATTTAGGGAAGGCTTAATGCCAACACTCCTCAAAATCTTCAGTGAAATCGAAAGGGAAGCAAGTCTCCCTAACTCATTCCTGGAAACAAGTATTACCCTAATACCAAAACCAGAGAGAGACTCAACCAAAAAAGAAAATTGCAGACTAATCTTCCTCATGAACATAGACCCAAAAATCCTCAATAAAGTACTGGCAAATAGAATACAGCAAGTTATCAGAAAGATTATACACCACGATCAAGTGGGATTCATCCCAGGAATGCAGGGATGGTTCAACATACGGAAATCAATACATGTAATACACCATATCAACAGGGCCAAGGACAAGAACCACATGATCATCTCAATAGATGCAGAAAAAGTTTTCAACAAAATCCAACACCCATTCATGATAAAAACCCTACAGAAAATTGGAATAGATGGTCTACTTCAACCTGATAAAAGCCATATATCATAAACCAACAGCCAACATCTTACTAAATGGAGAAAACTGAAAACTTTCAACATAAAATAAGGAACAAGACAAGGATGTTCATTATCACCACTCCTATTCAGTAGAGTTCTGGAAATATTAGCCAGAGCAATTAGACAAGAGAAAGAAATAAAGGGAATATGGATAGGAAAGAAAGAAGTGAAATTATCATTATTTGCAGATGATATGATACTCTACATAGAAGACCCTCAAAAATCCATTAGAAGACTTTTAGCAGTAATAACTAAATTTAGTAATGTAGCTGGATACAAGGTGAACACTCAGAAATCAATAGCATTCCTATACACAAACAACAAAGTCACTGAGAGAGAAATAAGAGAAACCACACCCTTCACTGTAACATCCAAAAAAACGAAATACGTAGGAATCAATCTAACAAAGGAAGTAAAAGATCTATACAGTGAAAATTACATTACTCTAAAGAAGGAAATCGAAGAAGATTTCAGAAAATGGAAAGATATTCCCTGTTCATGGATAGGAAGAACAAACATCGTGAAAATGGCCATTCTCACAAAATTATTTTACAGATTTAATGCAATCCCAATCAAAATACCACTTGCCTACCTCACAGAACTAGAGAAAGCATTCCTGAAATTCGTCTGGAACCAGAAAAGACCTAGAATAGCAAAGGCAATTCGGGGCAACAAAGGGAAGGCAGGAAGCATCACAATCCCTGACTTGAAACTATACTACAAAGCTACTGTGATAAAATCAGCATGGTACTGGAATCAAAACAGACCTGAAGATCAATGGAATAGATTAGAAGATACAGCCACAACTATAAACACACTTAGCCATCTCATCTTTGACAAAGGGGCCAAACATGTACATTGGAAGAAAGGCAGCCTCTTTAACAAATGGTGCTGGAAAAACTGGCTTTTTATGCCATAAACTAAAACTAGATCCATGCCTATCACCATGCACTAAAATAAAGTCAAAATGGATCAAAATGTGAATATTAAAACAGAGACACTAAACCTACTAGAAGACAGAGTAGGTAAAAACCTCAATGACATAGGAGTAGGCAGAGGGTTCATGAACAAAAATCAGATTGCACAGGAAACACTTCCCAGAATCAACACCTGGGGTCTCATCCTACTAAAAAGTTTTTGCATGTCAAAGGAAATCTTCAACAGAGTGAAAAGAAAACCCACAAACTGGGAAAACATCTTAGCCAATTGTCCATCAGACAAAGGACTTCTCTCTAAAACATATAAAGAATTAAAAGAAATCAGGCCCCTAAAATTCAAGGACCCAATCCAAAAATGGGCATCTGAGATGAATACACACTTCTCAGAGAAAGAAATACAAATGGCAAATACATATATGAAAAATGTTCAACATCAATGGTCATTCGGGAAATGAAAATTAAAACAACCTGAGATTCCAACTCACTCCAGAAAGAATGGCCAAGATTCAAAAATCAACCAACAACAAATGCTGGAGGGGCTGTGGGGAAAAAGGAACTCTTCTCCACTGTTGGTGGGAATGTAGACTGGTGCAGCCACTGTGGAAGTCAGTGTGGAGATTCCTCAAGAAGCTAGGATTAGAGATCCATTTCAACCCAGCTATTCCTCTTCTGGGCATTTTCCCAGAAGAATTGAAAACACAGTGATATCTGTGCACCCATGTTTATAGCAACCCAGTTTGTAATAGCCAGATCTTGGAAACAGCCGAAGTGCCTATCAGTCAAGGAATGGATAAAAAAATGTGGTATTTTTATACAATGGAGTACTACTTAGCTATTAAGAAGGATTGCATCGAGGCTTTTGTAAGTAAATGGTCACGACTTGAGTCTATACTCATAAGTGAGATAAATCAAACCCACATGTGTAAATACCGTATTGTCTCCCTATTGTAAGAAATGCAAAAGTATATATGATCCAAAATCTATAATAAATACTATGTAAGGATAAAAAACAGCTCAAAGAACAAAAGTAATTGGGAAGGGAAAAGGTGGAAAGAGAAAAGGAAAGAGGAAAAGATATAGACCTGTATATATGTATATGTAAGATAGCTAAAATCAACACACTGCTGAATGTATTCATTATCGGGAAAGAATGATTAATACTCATATGATTAGATCAATTTTACATGTCTATATCTGTTAATGTAAATAACCATTTTAAAGATACTGATACACAATATTGCAACCATTGTCAAGTTTCTATCATCCGGTTTTGTAAACCTGCAATGTTACTGTTGTGTATTTACTCTAGTTGTTTGTCTCTTTTGCTTGTTGTCTTTGTTATCTATGTCTTTTTTTCTTTTTTTCTTCACTTAAAGAAATATAAAATAAAATAAAATAAAATCCATTCCTCAATTGAAAAAAAAAATAAAGAATGAGAAAAAAAAAACCCAGGCCCCTAAATTCAAGGACCCAATTTTAAAATGGGCATCTGAGATAAATACACACTTGTCAGAGAAAGAAATACAAATGGCAAATAAATATATGAAAAAATGTTCAACATCAATCGTCCTTCAGGAAATGCAAATTTAAATAACCCTGAGATTCCATCTCACTCCAGAAAGAATGGCCAACATAAAAAAATCAACCAATAACAAGTGCTGTAGGGGCTGTGAGGTAAAGGAACTCTACTGCACTATTGGTGGGAGTGTAGACTGGTGCAATCACTATAGAAATCAGTGTGGAGATTCCTCAAGAAGCTAGGTTTAGAGATCGCATTTGACCCAGCTGTCCCGCTTCTGGGCATTTTCCCAGAAGAATTGACATCATATCACAGTGATATTTGTGCACTCATGTTTATAGCAACCCAATTTGTAATAGTCAAGTCTTGTAAACAACCCAAATGCCTATCAACCAAGGAATGGATAAAAACGATGTGGTATTTCTATACAATGGACTACTACTCAGCTATCAAGAAAGATTGCATTGAGACTTTTATAAGTAAACGGACACGACTTGAGACCATACTCATAAGTGAGATAAATCAAACCCACATGTGTAAATACCGTATTGTCTCCCTAGTGTAAGAAACTGAAAAAGTGATCCAAAATCTACAATAAATGCTGTGTCAGGGTAAGAAACTGCTCAAAGAGCAAAAGTAATTGGGAAAGGGAAAAGGAGGAAAGAAAGAAGGGAAAAGCAAAAAGACATTAATCTGTATATATATATATATGATAACTAAAATGACTATGCTGCTGATTGCTTTAGTTATTGAGAAAGAATCGTTAATACTCATATGATTGGGTCAATTTTACATGTCTGTATCTGTTAATGTAAACAACCATGTTGAAGGTAACGATATGCTATCTTGCAACCATTATCAAGTTCCTATCATCTTGCTTTGTAAACCTATAGTGTTACTGTTGTGGATTTGCTGTTGTCATTTGTCTCTTACTTTTTGTCTTTCTTTTCTGTGTCTTTTTTCTCTTAAATAAAAAAAAGATAGCAGTAGTTTCAATTTAATTTTATTTCACAACTATTATACCTATCATCTGTATCATCATATGTTAGTTTTTCATTTGTATTTTTTTCTCACAAGTTTAATTTCATCCCATAGAACAATAAATTGAAATCACTGCTTAATACTATGTGTGTGAGGTAATCTATTAAATTATAGCATATATATCTATATACACATACATATATGCATATATATTTTAAGCCAGGGATCATAAAGATCCAAATACTAAATAATTTATTTTCTATTACAACCAGTCTCTGCCACAACTACTCAGCTCTGTTGTTCAAGTTTGATAGCAGCCACATACAGTAAGAAGATGAATAGGTATGGTCTTGTTTCAATAAAACTTTATTTGTAAAAACAGCAGGCTAGATGTGGCTCATGGGTAGTGAATATCAGAGCCCCGATCTGCGTATCACTCATCATCATTTTTGTGAAATAATGTTTTAATACTATTCATTTTTTATTTTAAAGAGAAAAAGCAATAAAAACTGATACAGAATTTCATAACAAGATAATAGGAAATTAACAATGGTTAATGTATTGCATCTTATTATCTTCAAAGTAGTTGCTCACATTACAAGATATAGGCATACAAAGTTGATCGAGCAATATAAGCACAAACAATTCTTTTTGATGAACTAAAAGAAATCAGTAGCATAATTATGTTAGTTATCTTCTATAAAAAAATATATTTATTTTTCCTATTCCCTTGCTTGTATTCTCCATTGTCCCATGCCAGTTATTCTTTCCTTTTGAGCTGTTTCTTTCCTAATATCCATTGTAGATTTTGGCTCTTATTTACTCCTTCAGTTTCTTACACTAGGGAGTCAATATGTTGTTTCTGCTTGATAGTCTGATTTGATCCACTTACTAGCATGGTCTCTATTTGCATCTATTTATATATAAAAGACTCAAGTTTATCCTTCTCTATAGCTGAGTAGTACTCCATTGTTAAAAATAATACCTCAACTTTTTTATCCATTCCTCAATTGATGAGTATTTGGATTGTTTCCAAGATTTAGCCATTATAAACTGTGCTATTATATACATGGGTGCATATATATCACTGTGGTATGATGTTTTTAATTCTTCTGGATAGCTATTGCAAAAAAGGGAAATAGGTGGAATGGGACTTCTGATCTATATTTTGAAGAATCTCCACACTGATTTCCACAGTGATTGTAGCAGTCTACACTCCCACAAACGGTGAAGAAGTGTTACTTTTTCCCCACAGTCCCACCAGCATTTGCTACTGGTTGATTTCCTGATAACAGACATTTTTTCAGGAGTGAGATGGAATCTCAGTGTTGCTTTAATTTTCATTTCTCAAATGGCCAATGATGTCTAGCATTTTTTTCATATATTTATTTGCCCTTTGTATTTCTTCATCTGAGAAATGTATATTCATCTCAGATAACCATTTTTGGGTTGGATCTTTGAATTGATGGGGGCCTGATTTTTTGCAATTCTTTGTATTTTCTAGATAAAAGTCTTTTATCTGAGGGGCAGGTGACTAAATTGTCTTATAATTCAAGTATAATTTCAGGTCAGGGATTGTGATGCATCCTGCCTTGCTTTTGTTGCCCAGGATTTTGCTATTCTATGTCTCTTCTATTTCCAAATGAATTTTAGGAATGTTTTTTATAGATCTGTAAGGTATACTAATGGTATTTGAATAAGGATTGCATTAAATCTGTGTAACAGTTTTGGGAGTGTGACCACTTTCACAATGTTGGTTCTGACTATCCATGAGCAAGGGATGTATTTTCATTTTCTGATATCCTCTTTGATGTCTTTTTTCAGAGTACTATAATTTTCTATGTATAAATCTTTTACTTCCATTGTTAGATTTATTCCTAAATATTTAATTTTTTAGATGGTATTATGAAGGATGTGGTTTCCCTAATTTCTGTCTCAGTGAGTCTATTGCTTGTGCACAGGAGTGCTATTGATTTGCAAGTGTTGTCTTCGTGGCCAACTAGGCTACTGAATTTGGTTATTAATTGTACCAGACTTTTGGTGGAGTTTTTGGGGTCTCCTACATACAATATCATGTCATGTACAAATATTGATAATTTAACTTCTTCCTTTCCTATTCTTATTCCTTTTATTTTTCTCTCTTGCCTATTTTTTCTGTCTAGTATTTCCAGAACTATATTGAATAGGAGTGATGATAATGGACTTCCTTATCTTGTTCCTGATTTTAGATTGAAAGCTGTCAATTTTTGTCCATTGAGTATGATATTGGTAATTGGTTTGTTATAGATGGCTTTTATCAGATTGAGGTAAAGATCACCTATTCCAATTTTCTCTAGGGTTTTTACCATGAAAGAAAAATCAAAAACTTTTTTTGTATCTTTTGAGATGATCATGAGGATTTTCTCTTTGGCTCTGTTGATATGGTATGTTATGTTTATTGATTTTCATATGTTGAATCATCCCTGCTTTCCTGTGATGAATCCCATTTGGTCATGATGTATCATCTTCTTAATGATTTGCTGCGTTCTATTTGCTAGTATTTTGTTGAGGATTTGTGTACCTATGTCCATTAGGGAGACTGGCCTGTAGTTCTCTTTTTCAGTTGGGTCTTACCCTGTTTTTGGTGTCAGGGTAATACTTGCCTCTAGGAATGGCTAGGGGAGAATTGCCTCCTATTCAGTTTCATTAAAGTGTTTGAGATGTTTAATCTTCTCTAAATGTCTTGTTGAATTCAGCCACGAATCCATCAGGACCTGAACTTTTCTTGTTGGTAAGATTTTAATTACATTTACAATTTAATTAACTGAAATTGGATTATTTCAATTTGTATATTTTTTGATTCAGCTTTGGTAATTCATACATTCCTAGGAATCTGTCCATTTCTTCTGTGTTTTCCATCCTTTGCGAGCAAAGATTTTTGAAGTAGATATTGATGATCTTTTGAATTTCCAGAGGATCTGTAATGATTTCAACCCTTTCATTCTTCATTGCATGAATTTGAATTTTTACTTTTCTTTTTTTGATAAGGTTGGCTAGGAGTTTATCAATTTTGTTTATTCTTTCAGACAACCAACTCTTTGATTCATTAATTCTTCATATTGTATTTTTAGTTTCGATTGTGCTAATTTCTGCTCTCATCTTTATTATTTCCTCCCTTGTATGGGCTTTGGATTTGATTTGCTCTTTTTTCTAGATGTGCGAGGTGCAGCATTAGGTTGTTTGTGCTTGTTCTGTTTTCCTTATATGAGAATTCATCACTATAAAATTTCTCTCTTAGGATTCCTTTCATTGCATGCCACGGGTTCTGGTAAGTTGCCTTTGAATTTTCATTTGTAGATATTGTTTAATTTCTTCTTTAATTTCATCTGTGACTCACTGGTTGTTCAGAAGGGTGTTATTTAATTTTCCATGTTTTTAGGGAGTTTTCGTGGTTCCTTTTCAATAACTAATTGACTAATTTCCAATTTCATTGCACTATTGTCAGATCATATGGTCAGATAATTTCAATTCCTTTGCATTTACTTGTGCATGTTCTACAGGCTAGTATATGCTTAGAGAATGTTTTATAGAATGTCAGGTGTACCACTGAGAAGAATGTGTTCTCTGATATTGTTGGGTGAAACATAGTAAACATCTATTAAGCCATTTGTCCACAGGTTTGGATAAGTTCTGTTATTACCTTGCTGATTTTTTGTCTAGTTGGTCTATTTCTTTTTGACAATAAGGTATTAAGTTCCTCTGTTACAATCGTGCTATTGCTTATTTGATTTTTTATGTCTATTAAAATTTGTCTTATGTAGTTGTGTGCTCCCATATTTGCTGCATCTATATTTATAATTATTATCTGTTTATCTTGAATTTTTCCCCTAACAAGTATGTAGTGACCCTCTTTATTTCGATCATTCTCATTTTGAATTCCATACTGTCTGCAAACAGAATAGCTACCCCTGTTTTTTTCTGGGTTCCTGTTGCATGGAGTATTGTTTTCCATCCTTTGACTTTTAGTCTATGAAATTTTTTGAGCTAAATGTGTTACTTGTATACAGCATATTGTTGAACCTTGTTTCTTGATCTATTCTGCTAGTGTGTTACTTTCAAATGGTGAATTGAGGCCATTTACATTGATGGTTATAACTGATATGTACTGGCTTACCTTTGTCATGTTACATTCTTGCTGTTGGTTCCCTACTTTCCCCCTCTGTTTTAACTGCTTGCCCTGCTTGGTGGTTTCCTTCTGTTGTTATTCTTGGAATTCTGGTAATTTTTATCTCTGTCTAGAATATCTTTCAGTACCCTTTGTAGTATTGGTTTGGTGGTCATGAGTTTCTTCAGTTTTCTTTGTCATGAAAGTGTCTTATTTCTCCATTACTTTTGAAAGACAGTTTTGCAAGGTACATTAATCTTGTTTGGAAGTTGTTTTCTTTCAGGACATGAAATACTTCACTCCAAGTTCTTGACTTGAGAATTTGTTTTGAAATGTCTGCAATTGTTTTGATGAGCTTTCCTTTATAGGTGATCTGTTTCTTTTCTCTAATGACTTTTAACATTCTGTTCTTTTGCTGAATTTCTGGGATCTTTATTATTATATTCTGGGTGTAGATTTATTTTGGTAGTGTCTAACTGAAGTTCTGTATGCCTCATTTATCTCTGTGTCAGATTCTTTTCCCATGCTTGGGAAATTTTCTGCTATTATTTCTGCAGATATTTTTCATGTCATTTGTGTTGACTCCTGCTTTTTCCTTGACACCAATTATTCTATTAATTTTCTTTCCATCATCTTACAGCTGTTGAATTGTTATTTTCTGATCTTTTGCTATTTTCAAGAGATCTTTCCTTACATTATCACTAGCTGTATTCCTATCTTCAAGGTCTGAAAGTTCATTTTCTTTCAAGCAATTTTATCGGTTTTCAATGGAATTTTTAGTTTCTTGGATATCTGCTTGAATCCATTTCATGTAATCTATTTCTTTTGTATATTGAACATTCATGGTTTCCATTCTCATCCTATCATCATCTAAATTTCTTTCTATCTCTACTCTAGATTTGTTGAGAACTTCTTTTATAAATGCTGACATTTCTTTTTTTCCTGAGAGGTTATTTTTGGTCTGATTTCCTCTATAGCCTCAAGGATTTGTCTTTTTACTTTGATTGCTATCATTTCCGAAATTTCAGGTGTGTGTCTTCCAGTGTCTTCCAATGTCTTCTATGTTGATGTCTCCTGGACTTGTTCAGGTTGGACTGGAGGTCTGATACTGCATTTTGCTCTTTCATCTTGTCATTTTTCTATTTTAAAATTTTTTTATTTTGTTTTCTGTTATGATCTTTTGAATTCTTGTACTAGGTAACTGTATCACTAGTATCAAGGCTTCTCTAGGAAAGTCTTTTCTTCATGTATGTGTTCTGCATGTAGGAGATTCTTAGTTTGTGTCTGTCCCCAAATCCTACCTTCCCAATTAATTGAGTGGGATGTTGATATCTGTTTGGTTCAGTCCCCAGTCCTTTGGTGTAGGGCTATAGTGAGGTTATTACCCCAGAGCTTCCCAGTATTGTTACAGAAGTGAGAACAACTGATTACAACAGATATGCTATCCTAGCTACAGCAGTAAAATTGGCAATAACAATAGTCTCAAGCACAATTTAGAAAGTGACAAACTGTGGTAACTATTGATTTTGTACTTCAGACCATAGAAGCACTGTCTATAGCTATAAGACAGAACTGATCATAAATTAGTAATTTGTATGGAAAGTGTTTCCACTTGGTAGCATGGTTTTACCCTGTGGTGGGGAAATTTAGGGAGGGTAGTGTATAATACAAAGATAACTGGAAAGGAAGTTGAAGCAAGGTTGGAGGATGAAGGGTGGTTACACAAGGTTTGGGAAACTAGCAAAGGAAGTAGAAAAGAAAGAATGGCAGAATGTTCAAGGGATTATCTGAACTTCATCTCTGGGTTTGGTGGATGGGAGTAGTTTTTTGTGCCTGAAGTTCTCCTCAGCTGTTTGAAAAGAGAGAAAGGATAAAAGAAAGAAGAATAACAAAAGAAGAAAGAAAAAGAAAATGTAAAGAAAAAGAAGAGAGAAAAAATGAAAAAAATGGGCCAGTTACCTAGTCTCAAATTTTTGCCATGCTGGTTGCAAGTCCCCCAGTCAGTGTCGGCTGGTCTTGAACTCAATTAGGTAACCCAGACTGGCCTCAAACTCATGGAAATCATCCTGGTTCAGTCTCTTGAGTGCTAGGATTTTAGGTGTGTGTGCCACCATCCCTAGCTTGTTGGACTTTTGACTGTCAAATCATATCTATTGAATTTTCTCCATTCACGGACAGCAGCTCAACCCTGGTCTCTCATTGGATGTATGCACAGCAGGACTGTTAGAATGAAGCAGCACCACTTAGTGCACAAGTTCTAGGATATTCTGCTTCAGAGGTGAGTAGACTTCTCCTCTACTGGAGGAGTGTCATGTGGTATACAGTCTGCCATGTGGTCTGCCACAACTGCTGCAGGGAAGGAAGGAGCCTTAACATTATTCCTTAAGTTATGTTGAAATATATCTGGTCCTTTTCTTTTCTACAAGTAGCATTCTTAGCTTCTGGTATGGTGGATGTCTGCCAAGATCTGCACAATAGTAAAGAAACTGAAAGAAATCATGCTGATATTTCTGCTTAGGAAAGGACAGATATGTTCACTGATTAGCATTTGAAAATTTTCCACCAGGTTTCTT
>RJWM01050262.1:0-10826 GCA_004363535.1 Dasyprocta punctata
GGGAGCTCATTGTCAAAGTCTCTTACTCCTTTTGAATGTACGTTTAAGCACTGGAAAATGTTTCATCCTTATATACTGAAAAAGAGCAGTTTATTATTTTTCTGCACCTGCACATGGCATGCCTATATCCGGTAAAGCCAAGATGGAACACAGAGGAAGTATTGATTATAATGCACACAACTAGAAATGTACTGTAACAGAGAGAAAAAATGGTCAAAATTGCCTTATGTCCAAACTTTCTTTGCATTAAGAAATAATCCTTATTTTTTGTTCAAAATGTAAATGTGAGCCACAGAAAATGAGACACCTCTTGCTTCTTAAAACATCCACTGTCTCTGAGCCTGAAGCTGCTCTTTCTAGACTTTGGGAGCCTGAGGACAAGGTTTCCAAGGCAACTTTAATCAAAGCCTCACCCACTATTACAGAGTCTGAGGCTTCCCCTACTTGCCCTTTGGGTCCTGAGGGTAAACCACGATTAAACATGAGGCTATATCCATCCTTAGCTGATTTTGTTCAAGTTCCTCAAGGACAATATCCCTTACAGAAAGTAAATAGTGAATTTAGAACTACTTGCATTCATGTGACCCTTTTCTCTCAGTAACCTGAAACAGATCAGGCAAGATCTAGGGAAGTTTTCAGATGATCCTGATAAGGTCTTTAGAGGACTTACTCAGATCTATAAACTTGATCGAGGAGATATGTCACACTTAAATCACTGAATTCTAATGAGACAATGGGTAAGACTTTAATCTGTAAATTTCTTGAGTATAATATATTACAGATATCCAGGGATACATATTTTCAGAGTAGATTTAAATAGAGCCTAGCCAGCACTGCTGTAAAGAAAATTTACCTAGATGACTGGATAGAGAACCCAAAATGTCTCAAAGACCTCTGTGTCCTAGGGCCGAGATTTCTTCTGGACTATTACCTGTCTGTCTGTCCCAGGAGGCAATAGATCTATTTTGCAGGCTGAGATTTGAGAACTTTTGATTCAGAGTCATTTATTAGAAAATAAGTTCTAGACAACTGGAACACTTTCCTTTTCTCTCTTTTAAAAGGTTAAAAAACAGCCATTCAGGACCTTCGATTATTGATTTCATTTTCGATTTGGCAATACAGCTGGAGTTAATCATAACTTTTGTCTCTGGAAGCATATCTTGCTAAGCATTAAAGATCCATCCTGGGAAAGCTCTTAATCTTAATTGTCTTTCTGCACATGAAATGATTAGGATTTAGTTCTAGTGCCATACTTGGAGTCACTCTTCTGTACTTTTTTTACTGCCCTGTCCCTGAAAAAATAGTACAGATTACAGCAGTGTTTGGTCCAAAGCAGTTCTCTTCTCTGTGGCTGCTGAATTTCAGGAACACATTTCTAGAATGGGGA
Organism: Dasyprocta punctata; assembly: GCA_004363535.1. Classification (NCBI taxonomy): domain Eukaryota; kingdom Metazoa; phylum Chordata; class Mammalia; order Rodentia; family Dasyproctidae; genus Dasyprocta; species Dasyprocta punctata. The sequence goes on from RJWM01050262.1 coordinate 1,388, forward strand.
GTTTCTCCTCCCTGGTACCTTTCCAAAGTGAAAGTGATCTTCACTTATCCCCGGGTCATATTAAAAAACTGATCTAGATTTAATCCTGAAGCTCTCGAAGAACAGATGTACAAGTTTTAGTCCAAGTTTATCTACCTTTTGGGTCTTAAGACAAAACTGGAGCTTAACTTCTTTTACTCCTCTCTCCTCAAGAATGATGCTGACTGGTTTTTATAGGACAGGGCCAACTTATTTTTATAACACAGATAAGTTCACAGATAATACAAAATATTCTTAGGGAACCTTATGAGTTTAATAACAGTTTTAAATGAGAACAAAGATTAAAAATTAGGCACAGCCCCAGTTTGCAAGGAACTGCGTCTCTTTGTGATTTCTCTCCAAACCATCTTGCCAGGCTGGCCACTATTCTCAAAGATATGCTAATTGAGGCTCTAAAAAAGAAGGCCCATATATAAGTATTCTCAAAGATATGCTAATTGAGGCTCTAAAAAAGAAGGCCCATATATAAGTATGGTCCAAGGGTCACAGGCAAAATGAGTAAAACTGTCATAGGTAGACCTCTGCAGCAGGGCAAAGTGAAGTCTTGGCAGGCCTTCTTCCCCCTATTGTTTTAAATTCATACTTAGCTCCAAAGAGTGCCACCTCTCTTTCTACACCCAAACCTGGGCTGCCTGGAAACAGTTAAAATTACCTTCAACAGTCTGCCCTACATGTGGCTATCAAAACAATGATGAGAAGCCTATAGAGCAGGATAGTCCAATCAGCTAAACCATCTGTCTAGGGCCCATTTTTAAAAACTGTCTTTGTTTTCACACGTGTAAAATGTTTTATTCTTTCTGATTCTTACTACAAGGGATCTATTAATTTACCTACAAAATGTTCTGACTAGTCTATTTATAGTTACAAACTTAAAAAGTTATTAAAAAGTTATTATAATTCAACTTGACCAAATATATCTGAGTGTACTCTGACCTATTAACAGTTGTCATGTGTGTTTATTTATCTGTTTGTTCAATTTGTGACTGACTACAATACAGCTATTCTTGTTTGAGCTCAACAATTTTTTCTTCTTTTTGCTTTTTTGGATGTTTAAAATATTTGTCTATAACTTAGATTGGCTTATAGATGTCATTAAATTTAAGGATATGATTCTACCCAGGTTGCCAACTGAAGAAAATAATGTCAAAACCTTAGCCACCCATTTGGGACCCCTTCTGTTTCTCTTAGACAGATGTTTTCTTTCTGCTAATACTGTCTGCTCTTAACCTCTATTGTTCCTTACAATTCTCTTCAATTTTGAGGAACATGAATTCGGTGTATCAGACATCTAACAGGTTGGGAGTTACACTATTTCCCTTACATTATTTAGATTATTTGGACATCCTATATCATCCCTATATTATCCCCTATATAATAAGTGTGCCAAGATCCTGGAACAGATGCACAGAATAGTTTCCAAAGCTTTGAATGTTGTCTTACTTTTCTCTCATTGCTGAGACAAAATACCTGACGCCCAAAATTAGGGAAGGAAAGGTTTCTTTCTTACAATATTGGAAGTTTCACTCCATACTCGGTTGGCTGCAAGGCAGGGTGGCATGGCTGGGGAGCAGCCATTCATGGCCACTGCAAACAGCAAGATGTGAACCCACAAGAGAGTGAAGACATGCCTTTTTCCCACCCTATACTGTATGTCAGCTTCACCCCTGGGCAGGTGCCACACTCACACCACCAATCCCAGCGCCAGACAACAAACCAATCACAAACGCCAGACCCAGCCCCATCCATGATTACATGAGGCTTAAATGGGGCCATCTGAACACAGTATAATTTCTGCTAGGTACTTAAGTAAGTTTTCAACAGGATGGCCTAGATCTGATGTCAGCCTGAGGAATGAAAGATACAAAAAGAATGGTCCACATTGTTTTGGCCACTGTTCTGTCTTGCATGGTGGCCCATTGTAGGGCATATTTCTTTTAATACTTTTACTTGGTTGTATCTCCTTCTGCAGAGCCTGTTTTTTCTACCTTCAATAAAGCTTTACTACTGTTTGTGCTTGTTTTGAACAATTCTTTGCTCAGGCCAACAGAACCTAGAAACAACCTCCAGAAGAGGACTCCAGCACTCCAAAATGTGGTAACAAAACTACAATAAAGTAATGAGAAATTCAGAAGCAATACTGAGGTAAGATGCAAGAAGTGAAAACTAGATAAAAAGGAGATAAGGAAATTGGAATTTTTAAAAATTGTACTTTGAAGAAAAACTGCAGTCTCAGAACACAAATCATGTTTATTTACTTTTTTTCTCTTTCTTTCTTCTCCCAAAACAGAGTAGAGATTTTCTCCTTCCCTTTTTACTTGCAAAGATCCTCTTTCACCCATGAGTGGGCCACCCTTTTGGGATTTCCCAGATGACTGGATCATTATCTCACTATGGGCAGGCCATCCTCTCCAACCCAACAGACAAGACTAAGACTGTATATTATCAAACTGCACATATTCCCATCACCCAAAACAGAAACCCAGTTTCCAACTCTATCGTGCCTTCCTTCTCTGAGTACCCGCACTCTGCTCGAGTACATGCTGTGTCTACATCTAATAAACACTTCTCATGTTTCTTTCACTGACATGTCCTGAAAATTCTTTTCCCGGATGGAAGTAAGTGAACCTACAAACATATTTTAAAAGCATAAGTTGTTCTTATTTCAGCACAGGGGACCTTCCAGACCCAGTCCAGTGACAATACCTCTGAGACTGCAGTATACTGCTGGAAAATACTATTTTTTAAAACAATGTAAAAAATTTTAAAAATACATTTATGTATAGAACAGTACTGTCCAAAAATGAAACATAATGTAAACTACAAATATATTATAAAATTTTCTAATAACCTAATCAACAAGGAAAAAAACAGGCTAAATTAAATTTAATGTTTCTACTTAACATATCCAAAATACTATCATTTTGATGTGTAATCAATGAAAACTTAAGATACTTCACATATAACAAGTCTTGAAATCCAGCCTATATCTTTTTTTTTTTTCCCTCAGTACTGGGGATAGAACTCACAACCTTGCGCTCCAGCCTATATCTTACATTTATAGCATAAATGAATTTTCCCTAGGCACAGTCTAGCATTCAGCAGCCACGTGACCAGCAGCTACATTAATGACAGCCAAAGAATAAGAACAGAGTACGAACTCATTTTTCATCTTAACCAAAGAACAAAGGGTTCCATGTATATACAGTACCAATATTTGATCCTTATCTTTCAAGCAGTTTCTTCTTTATTCATGAATGATAAATCTTTGTAAGCATAATACAAACTACAATACCTTTTAAACAAAGGATTATAATCAACACAGCTAATTCTTTGCTTAGTATTTGTTATGGTTTAATCTTAAATGCATACCCAAAATTCTGATGTATTAATCTGCTGATGAGTTGAGGAGCTAACTGTGCTATTATGAGGAAGGGTCTGATAGGAGGTGGGATCCTAGGGATGTGACCTGGAAAGGTATATTTTTATCCTAGGCTCTTCCTTCCTCTGCTTCCTGGCTGCATGGGCTGAGCAGCTTTCCTCTATCGGGTCCTTTCACCACGCCATTTCTGCCTTCGAACCTGCTAACTGTGGACCTAACCCTCCGAGACTGTGAGCCAAATAAATCTTTCTACCTTTAAATTGTGGGTATCACATACTTTGCCCCAGTGATGGGAAAGCTGACTAATAAGTATGATACATTCATAATATGTTTTAGAGTGGAATAGTTTTACTAAAGTAAAAATTTTAGAAGAGGAAAAAATATTGTGATTTATTTAAATCTGTTTGTTGAAACCAAGTTAAATTTTAAAAGGTGCTTGGGCATCACTCATGAATTATTACAGTTTAGTACCAGCACTTACCTTTTGGAACTGCAGGTTTAACTGTCATTCTGCCAACCAGGCATTCTTTTAGCATGGATTCATAATTGACCCAACGGTGAACCTGGCATGTGACATAAATGAAGAGAAGTAACACAACTAATTCCACAAGATACTCTCATTTTATCATGAGCAAAACTAAACCTTCTTGAACACTCTAAGGCAGATAAAAGCAGTGTTCTCAAAGTGTAGTCTACGGACTTTTGAAGGCTTCTGAGACCCTGTCAGGTACCTATGAGATGTTGATTCATTCCATGAGAATACTAAGAAGTTGCAGTGGAACCTCAGTTGATGAATTTAATTTGTTTTACAATTTTGGGGAAGATGGGTGCCTTTAGGTTTGTGTGAGAAGATGGCTATGGTTGTGTTTGTCACTCTATGTGGAGTGTATGAATGGAAGCAAAATTTTGTCACATACTTTTAAGAACCAAATTGTGAACAGAAGAATTTGTGAACTGAGCTATTACTATATTTGGCTTTTTCTCAGTTTTCACATTTGCAGTGATTCTGTAAGTAACGGTGGGTAAAACCGTTAGCATCTTAGCACTAATCAAGACAGTGACTGGTAGTCATTTTTCACCACTGTGAGGCTGGAGGAAGATTTAACAATGTCCTTCACAAAATAGAAAAATTATTAATTTACTTAAATCTGGACAGCCAGAACAGGTTTTCACATAGTCGTGACAAAACAGGAAGTGCCCAAAAACCACTTCAATGATACATTTGGTAGTCACCTTATAAAAAACCTTAGCAATTGTCTGATTTGCAAATTGAATGGGATTTCTCCTAAGGGGCCATTAACACATGAAAGAGTAACTGATGAACAAACTGGTTATTCAAACTTTGGTACTGATTTAACAGATGTTTTCTTGAAAATGAACAAAGTAAAATTATTACTTCAAGGAAAACAACTGATAGCCATTTACTGCTAAAAGTGAGAGTTAAATTTAAACAACTTCTCTAAAAAGCACCGTCTCAATATATATAAAAGCCTTAAAATGTTCAGCCCTTTCATTAAGATACTATATTTAGGAATTTTCCCAAGAAAATATCTGTATATATATAAAGACGAAAGTACTAGTGCAGAAAATAGTTTAGTTAGCTTTTGAGTAAGGCAGCTAGCTAGGTGAAAGGCCTGAGATACAGATGGGTATCCAATTCTATTGATAAAAATGAAAGTAAGACTAGACAGTGAACTAGGACTCTGGACAAACAATGAACTTCCTCGGAAAGCATGGAATGCAGCCTAATTCCTACTAAAAGAAAGTATAATCACTCCCTCCTATGCTACTGAGTTCTGAGGAACTTATAACAGAAAATAGCAAGTTTTTTTTTCTTCTAAAATCAGAATTTCGTTTAAACTGTACATATTGAAGAACTGGGTTAGACAGCTTGAATTCCAATTGGTCATTTTAAATCCAGAGTTACCTGTGATAGCTGGCCACTGAACAGTTGAGCAATTCACTCCTCCACTTATCTATAAGCAGCTCTGAATTCAGAGGCGAAGTAGCCACCCTCTCAGGACCCCTCCCGGAAATGCAGGAGTTGTTTTTCTCATTTCCAATTAAACTCCAACCCTCTCCTTTGGTTCATGACTTCATTCCTAGATGTTGTGAGACCACAAACTTGGCACATCTGACATCTAACATGTTGGGAGTTATTTTTCCCATATCTCTAGGCTATTCATCATAGCAATATTTAAATTACCAAAATACTGGAACAAACTAACTCTTCAATTGTAGAAATAACAGAAAAGAAAAATCATAATATATTATTTATAAAGTGCTATACAAACATTACGATAGGCAAGTCAAATTTTGATACAAGTATTCATAGTATGATCCTGACTAAATAAACAACATTAAAATAGCACGTATGTTTTAAAAACCACACACAGATTTATAAATGGGCATTTATCAAGCAATATACAATAAATTGAAATTTTACTTACCAAATTTTTATGGAGTATACACTAACATGTAAAGCACTAACTTTGAAAATACAGAGGTAGAATTTAAGTAAATATATACAGGAAAAAGGTACAAGAAAGAGGAAGAAAGTGTAACAGAAAGATCATAGGATTTGGTCAATGACTGAATACTAGGGAATACAGCAATTATTTACAGGCTCAAGTCCCTTTCATTAGAAACAAAAACCAAGAAAAAGAGGAAAGAAAAGTTGGTATTATTTGAGAACATACTGAGTTGAAGAAGTGCCCATAGGTTATCAAACTGCCCATCAGGCATTTGGAAATGCAAGATAAGAGATCAGGACTGGTATCAAAACTAGAGATAAAAATAAGACAATAAAAAGATTAATACTTTTGGACAACTCAAATATTGGCCACAAGTAAAGTTTTATACTGAAACTTTACCAGTTTTTAGAATACAAAGTTTAATTCCATAGTGAGTAAAAGTCATAAATAATTTACATTTACTAGCCTTGTTAAAGTTAAGGGAAATAGAGAATCTGGTAAGCAAAGTATAATTTTTACTACTAAAGAACTTAACAATAAATATAGCACTTCTCGTGACTTCTCCCAGACAAGCTCTCCTTAAATAAAGCCCATGTGAATTCACATTACTGAGGCCCATGTAAACTCATAACACTGTGGAATATCAATAAGCCTAGATTTTACTGAAAATTATTCTTGTGGAAGACATAATCAAAACTTACAAGGCAGATAAAAGAGAAAAATATGGCAGACAAGTTTTTGGGCAAATGTTCCTTTCTGTTTGGCTTACATTGCTAGATAATAACAAGTTATCAACCGATACTGTAAACCTGCCTTAAAACAGTAATAAAAACTCCCTAATGAGAATGCTATCATGACCAATAAGAAAACATGACTTAAAGTCAGGAAGAACATTAAAACAGCCAATGAGACTGCCATTTAAATCAATGCAAAGTACCACTTGTAAGTATAAAACAAATTATATTTCTGGTTAAAAAGCACACATATAAATGAGAAGACAGTATGAACAGAAATCAAATTGTACTTGATCAAAAACAACTATTAAATGACGTAGTTTCATTCAGGTATCTTGAATGATGAAACCCAAATACTATAAAATATTAAAATATAAAATAAAGCACATGTGAAGACAAAAGTGAATTCCTATCCTTCTGAGAACTCTTTGTTATCTTAGAATACCAGTTTAGTAAATTGATAGTAGCTTGCATAGTCTGCGCAGCTCCTAAATAGTGTTTATGTAAATGTAAGAGGAAAAACAATTAATTTAAATATTGTTTGAGATAAAAGAATCTCTGGTATCACTCTATGAAAAAATAAGTTTTCTATTCATTACACAGCTTAATTTTCATTTAACTTTCTGAATGATAATGCAGATTCAGCACAGCAAGGCAGGATGAATACATAGCAATCCCAAACAAAGACAATGAACAGAGGTATGATTCAGCAAGTCAGCAGCAGATCACAGTGTTCCATCTTCCATATGTTACTATTTTTCATAAGACTATTATAATCATTATTAAAATTAATCAAGACCGAGTCAACAAAGGAGACTAAAAGAATGCCAGAGATATGAAACCATCTCTAAATTTTTAATATAACAATCCAAAAACAAATTAAGTGAACAGTTGCTACTTGTGAACATTTGTATATATTTTAAAATTCAAGCCAACACATTTGAAACACAAGGTTTTTTTTTTTTCTATTTACAATTGTCACACTGCCAAAGCTATGAGCACTCTTCCATTGTAATAACTTTGATTAGTTTCAGCACCTCACCTGATCAAAAAGGTCAGTACCATCTGATCCTGCTGCTCTCATTAGCTCATCTTCTCCACCAGGATGATATTCCATATACGGGCTGACATTATAAACAAACCCTGTATCAAAGCAAGGAGAAAAATTAATATAAATGAATTTTTTAAAAGTTGTAAAACCTAGGGCCGGGAGTTTGGCTCAGTGCCTTAAGCGCCTGCCTTGGCAAGTGCGAGGTTGTGAGTTCAATCCCTGGTGCCACAAAAAAAAAAAAAAAAAAAAAGTTGTAAAACCTATCAATGGAAATTCCAATATACCTTTTCTAATAAAATTTATGTAACAAATCTGTATCAGCATATAAAGCTTGAAATACCCACTTCATAACCCTTTAGGTTAACATTTAACTTCTCAAAATTCTACCTCCTTTCTGATACACTGGGACCAACCTCTGGATAGGAAGAACATGATTAGGGCTTGTATCCTGATGTCACCTCACACAGTCATGTGCTTGTAGGTAGGGCTTTTGGTAGTGACTGGACCATAGGCATGTGACACTGGATCATTATTTGTGATACTGAATTAGTCCACTGATCAGTTAGCACAGTTCTTGGTAAGGGTGGTGGATTTACTGAAGAAGGAAGACCCACCCTGGGAGTGGGTGGCACCAAGCAATAGGTTTGTAGCCTGGAAAGAATAAAAAGGGAAAGAAGAAAGAAGTTTTGGGCTGTTTCTCCTCTGTGATGCCCCTCTGCCATACCTCCTGCTTTGGACCAGCTGAATTTGTAGCTCTACAAACTATGAGCTAAAATGAACATTGTCTTCTTTAATTTGTGGGTGTCAGTTTCTTTGTCCCAGCAATGAGAAAGTAACTGAGACCAACATCCTATCTTCTTCAGACAGAAAAAAAATAAAAAAGAAACAAAACAAAACAAAAAACTATAAAGGCTTATAAAATCCCTCACAGTAAGCAGTTAAGATTATTGGATAGTATTTTAGTGAAAGAAAGGAGAGCCAACTGCACTTGTAATTTGTTAGTAATTTGTTAATTATTAGATTTAAACCAGTCACAAAACGGAACCAGTCCACTTACAGAGGCCCTCCCCCACTAACTGTCATACTGAGAATTGAAACTAGAGCCTTTGCACTGAGCTACATCCCCAGCCCTTTTTTATTTTTTGAGACAGAACCTCACCATCAGTAAGGTTCTGTCTCAAAAAATCCTCTCCTCTCTCTCATCTCCTTATTTCTTTTCAAAGGCATTACCTTACAATTAAAAATTTGGACCCCTGAATATGACAGAAAAAATATATATTATGCTTTTCTTTCATATTCATTATCCTCTCTTTGTATTATACATGGATTTTATTAAGCAAATCTCCCATGCACAAAGTTCTAGCCTGCCATGGGTTTTTAGTACCTGGTTTTGAAAAATTAACCTTGTATCGCTCTACTTTTTCTAATGACATAATTTTATTTATTCCTATGTTGCTAATTGCTCAGGTGTGGTACATTTGAGTACCAAATTGTTTATTAAATAGAAATAATATTTGTGAACCAAAAGACATGATCTCAAACTGATGCTTGGTTCTTAATAAATAGTAACATTAGGAGCAGAAGTGATTAGTAACTAAGGTATTCCTATCATAACACAACTGGTAGATCAGATCATTTATATGAGTGACTTTCAGTGGCACAAAGGGATTTAAGGAAGATGATCTATTTCCATCCATCCATCCACCCAACCCCTTCTTTATGCTGATAATTTATTTTGTGTCACACAATTAAAAGCACATAT
>RJWM01050263.1:0-10825 GCA_004363535.1 Dasyprocta punctata
ACTCGGAAACAGACTGTGATGCAGTTCACACCCTTACACACTCACTTTCACAAACTGGAGCAGAAGATTTCCACCCAGCTCCTTCCTGCTTCCAGAACAATAGGCTCAGATGATGGGCTTGACATCCTCTGCATGAGTGGGAGGCAAGCAGCCAGAATTCGAGATACAGGCCATGGTCGTATGATCTCAACTCTCCACAGAAATGCAATTATCACAGCACCTTCACCCCGGAAATGTGATCATCACATTGCATCACCCTACAAAAGTGCAATTAGCACTGAAGTTTAAACAGCCATGAACCACTGAGTAATTGTGACTGATTTCAAAGAAAAGAAAAAACTTTCACTCCGCTTCCCAATTCCCAGAAACAATTATGAGGATCTCCAAATAGAGACTTTCAGTGCTTTGGAGAAGCTCTTCTTTTGCTCCAATACCTAGAGACAGAGTCTCACATGGTGCAGGGACAAAATACTGAGATCTGACAGATGAGACAGTCACAGTAAAATGTATATATTGATTTTGTGCAATCTCTTGGTTTGAAACACGTATATATTGTGGAGAGGTCATATTGTGCCAATGAATATATATAATCCCTTAGTTTTCCGTGATAAGAACATTTATAAAACATTGTTGTTGAATTTTATCATGCAGTACATTACATCTCTTGAACTTATTCCTCCTAAATAAAATGTGTCTTTGACAAATGTCTCTCCTTCTTACACCCTGCTCCAGCCATTGGTAACCATTTTTCTCCTCTTCACTTCCGTGAGTTCAAACTTTTAACACTCCACATATTTGAGGTTATGCTGTGTTTGTCTCTATGTGCCTGCTTCGTTTCACTTATAATGTCTTCTGGGTTCATCCATGCTGTCCAAATGACAAGACTTCATTTGTTAAGACTGGATAATATTCCACTGTGCATATAAACCCCACTTTCTCCATCATTCAGCTGTTGGTGGTGCTTAGTGCGATTCCATGTCTTCGCTGTTGTGAATAATGGTGCATAAGTCAAAGGAATGTGTAGATCATGATTCAATTTACTTGAGGTATAAAGTCGTAAAAGCAGAATTGATAGAGTATATCATAGATCCATATTTTTTGAGTAACCACCATACTGTGTTCCACCATGACTGTAGTAAGTTACATTACCACCAGTAGTGTGTAAGATTCCCTTCACAAGCCAGGCATGGTGGCACACACCTTTAATCCCAGCACTCGAGAGGCTGAGGTAGGTGGAGCATTGTGAGTTCAAGGCCGGCTTGGGCTACAATGCGAGCACAAGGCCGGCCTGAGCTACATAGTGCAAACCTGCCTCAAAAAACCAGGGCCGGGAGTTTGGCTCAGTGGCTTAAGTGCCTGTCTGGCAGGCACGAAGATGTGAGTTCAATCCCTGGTGCCGCAAAAAAAAAAGATTCCCTTCACAACAACCTCTACAACTTTTCTGAACCACCATCCCAATATGGTCTGAATATAGACTGCATTTCCTTCAGCCACTCTTCTCTTGAAGGACACCTCATCTGGTTCCACATCTTGACTATTATGCATTGTGCTACAATTAATATGTGTACCACAGGTGTTCCTACAGTGTGCTGACTTTGCCTTGAGCCTCTAAGAAAGAGTGCTATAGCGGGATCAAATGGTAGCTCCAGTTTTAGGTTTTTGGGGAACCACCATACTGATTTCAATAGTGTACTAATTTACATTCCTATCAGTGATGTGGAAGGGGTCTTTCTTCTCTACATTGTCACAAGCATTTATTTTTTTACTATCTTAACTGTCTTTCTGACCAGATTAAGATGGAATCTAGTGTAGTTTTGATTTGTATTTCCCTAATGACTAAAAATGTTGAAAAAAATCTTATATACTGACTGGTCATTTCTTTTTTTTTTTTTTTTTTTTTTTTTTTTTTTTTTTTTGCACTGGGGATTGAACTCACAACCTCATGCCTGCCAGGGCAGGAGCTTAAGCCACTGACTCCCAGCCCTGGTTTTTTGAGGCAGGGTCATGCTATGTAGCTCAGGCCGGCCTTGCGCTCGTGTTGTAGCCCAAGCCAGCCTCGAACTCACAATGCTCCTTCTACCTCAGCCTCCCGAGTGCTGGGATTAGAGGCATGTGCCAACACACCCAGCTTGACTGGTCATTTCTACTTCCAATTTTGAGAAGTGTCTTCTCAATTTATTTGCCCATTTATTGACTGGGGTATGTTCAGTGAGATTTTTTTACATCTTTGAATATTAATCCTCTGTTGGAAGAGTAGCTGGGTAAGAAACTGAAAGAGTAAATAAGATACAAAATCTTAAATAAATATTGTGAAAGGGTAGCAAACTGCCCAAAGGGGAAAAAATAACTCACACAGGGAAAAAGAGAAAAGAAGGAAGAAAAAATAAAAAAGATATAAATTTGTACATATACATTTAAGATAGCTAAGATGATTGTATTACTAATTCAATTAGTTCTTAGAACAAAACAGTTAACATTCATAGGATTATCAATCAATTTTGCATGTTTATATATGGTAATCTGAGTAACTCTTTTGAAGGTAATTATGCAAAATAACAACCTTAGTTATATTCCTACCATCTTGTTTTGCAAGCCTGTATTGTTATTGTTTCAGGCTCTTTGTTATTGTTATTTATTAGTCTCTTTTGTTTCTTGTTTTTCTTGTAATTTGTTATAATTTGTTTTGTTTTTCCCTCTAATACAGAAAGGATAGATGTACACGTATAGGCTTATACATGCCTAGAACTCCTAAAGAGTTTACAAGAATTGATTTTATTACATGTAATGGTATCAACAACTACTCTGAAGAAAACAAGACATTATGGTAGCCTTTGCTGATTTCCTATCATATTGTTGTGAAGTCCAATAATGTCTTTATGCTTTGTTTTGATTGACTTTAGTCTGCTTTGTATTATTTGATTGCAATATGTGTGAAAGTGTGGACAGCTATTTTGAAGAGAACAAGAAACATTACAGTAGCCATTGTTGATTTTCCTATTGTCTGGTTTTGAAGGCCTGTAAGGCTTTCATTCTTTTGTTTTTATCAGTTTTATACTATTTTGTTTTGTTTGAATTTATTGTGTATGACGATATGGACAACTATTTTGAAGAAAACAAGAGACATTATGGTAGCCACTGTTGATTTCCTATTGTCTTATTTTGAAATCCTGTGTTGCTTGCATTGTTTTGTTCTGATCTGCTTTGTTCTGTCCTGTTTTGTTTTGTTTTATTCTCTTCAAAATAAAAAAAGAAAGAAAGAAAAGAAGAGTAGCTGGTAAAGACTTTCTCAAATTTTGTAGACTCTGTCTTCAATCTGTTGTTTCCCTTGTGCAGAATTTTTTTTAATTTAATCTAGTCTCATCTGGTGATTCTTGCTATTTTGCCCCATACTATTGGACTATTTAGAAAGTCTCTGCCTGAGTGTGGCTTTGAGTGGGTCCCCTAAGTTTCAGGATACATAGGTCTTTGACCATTTTGAATTGACGTTTATACAGAGTGGGAGATATTGGTTTAGTTTCAATCTTCTACAAATGGACATCCAGTTTTCACAGCACCATTTGTTAAAGAGGCTGTCCTTTCTTCAGTGTATATTTTTGACTCTCTGTCAAGAATCAGATGGCTGTAGTTGGTTGGATTTGTTTCTGTATTTTCTCTTCTATTCATTGGTCTACATGTCTATTTTTCTACCAGTGTAATACACAATTCGTTACCATGACTTTGTAGTATAGCTTCAAACCAGATATTATGATGTTTGCTTTTTTTTGCTAAGGTTAGCTTTTCATATTCTGGTTCTTTTTTGTTCCTGTATAAATTTTAAGATTTCCTTTTTATTTCTGTGAAACCTTTCCATTCGTATTTTGATGATTGCAATGAATCTTTAGATCACTTTTGGTAACATAGAGATTTAGAAAATATTAATTCTGCCAATCTGTGAACATTGGAGATCTTTCCATCTTCTAATGTCTTCTTCAATTCCTTGCTTTAGTGTTTTGAAATTTTCATTGTAGAGTTCTCTCAGCATTTTGGTTATATTAGACCCTAAGTATTTTATTTTATTTAAATTTATTGTGCGTATAATTGTTTTTTCTGATCTATTTCTCAGCTAGTTCATTACTGATGTATATTAAAGCTATTCATAGTTTAACATTGATTTTATAGCCTAATAGTTTCCAGACTTCATTTAGTAGCTCTAAATATCATTCAGTAGAGTCTATAGGGTCTTCTAGGTATAGAATCATATTATCCACAAATAAGGACAGTATGATTTGAATTCTTCCTTTCCTATTTGTGTCACTTGTATTTTTTTTCTCTTGACTAATTGCTCTGATCAAAATTTCAAAAAATATATTGAATAAGAGTGGTGAGCTTCCAGGCATGGTGGCACAAATCTGTAATCTCAGCACTTGGAAGGCTATGGTAGGAGGGTTGCTGAGAGTTCAAGGCCAGCCTGGGCTACATAGTGAGTTCAAACCAGCCTGGAATACATAGTGAGACCCTGTCTCAAAAAAACAAAACAAAAGAGTGGTGAGAGGAGGCATTATTGCCTTGTTTCTGATTTGAGAGGCAATACTTTCAGATTTTTCCCCCTTCAGAAAGATGTTGGCTGTGGGTTGGGCATACTTGGCCTTTACTCTATTGAAGAGTGATCATTCAGCACCTAGTTTCATTAGGACTTTTATCATGAAGGGCAGGCCATAAGGCTTTTTCATCATCAGTTGAAATGATCATATGATTTGTATCCTCAGTTTTACTTGTGTTGTGTATTACATTTGTTAGTTTGCAGGTGTTGAACCATTCTTGCATTCCTCAATTAAACTAAACTTGATCTTGCTGTATAATCTTTTTAATGTGTTGTTAAGTTTAGCTTGTATTTTATTAATTATTTTTGCATCTATGTTCATCAAGGATACTGGTCTATGGTTTTCTTTTTCATTCATTCCTAGTTAGGTTTTAGAATCAGGGTAATGTAGGTCTCCTAAAATGAATTTGTGAGTACTCCTTACTTTTGTGTTTCACTGAATACTTGTGGGAGCATTGGTATGTTTTTTTCTTTAAAGATATGGAAATCTATTATGGTAGTCATTTTGGATTTACTATTATCTTATTTTGAAGTCCTGTATTGCATTCATTGTTTTGTTTTTATTGATTCTATTCTGTTCTGTTTTGTTTGATTTTCCCATGTCTGAAGGTTTGGGCAGCTATTTTGAAGACAACAAGAGACATTATGGCAGCCATTGTTGGTTTTCTATCACCTTGTTTTGAAATTCTGTATCACTTACACTGTTTTGTTTTGATTAGCTTTATTCTGTTTTATTTTACTTGGTTTTATTCTCTTTACAATAAAATTAAATAAATAGAGACAAAATTATTCAACAGTGAAACTACCTCATCTCGGACCTTTTTGGATGACTTTTTATTACTGTTTCTCCTCTGTTATTAATAGGATTTTTAATATCTTCTTGGTTCTGTTATAGTAAATTGTACCCATGTAGAATTTTATCCATTATTCTCTAGATTCTTCAGTTAATTAGAATATAGGTTTTGAAGCCAGACATCATGGTACACAGGAGATGTTGGCTGAAAGGAAAAAGTTTCAGTTCTCCGAGATAATATCTAGAGAAAATCACAGGGCCTACCGACGTCAGACTTTATTGTATAGTTAAATTTTGCCATGAAAATAGATCTTATGTCCTCTTAACCTAAAAAAATTGGAGAAGAACAAGATGGCAGAACAGTAAGCAGTAGAGTTAACAGCATCCCTGAGAAATACCATCCAGATGCCGGAATATAGCAACATGAGGAAGACAAGAAGGAAGGAAGTGGGTCCTCTGAACCCAGGAAGAATCTAAAGTGAGAATTGAAGCCACAGAAAGAGTAAAAAGAAATACTTAAACAAAGAAGGTGGTAGCTGGCAGCGCCTCTGCCCGGAGCTGGACCCACAGTTTGGAACCTGGAGACACACGATCAAGGTACTGCAGTGGCAGCAACCCCAGAGGCCTCTACCAAGAAAGGCAGCATTGGAGCAGAGTGGCAGTGGAAAGGGGGAGCAGACCTGGAGAACTGAACTGGCTGACAGTGAGTGTACAAAGGTCTTCACCCTCCCGTGAGAGAAAGGGATTGGCTGGGAGACATCTTGGAGTTGGGCTGGGGACTCCTAGCTGGGCACAGTCCCATGGAGGTTGCTCAGGCTGAGCCCTGCCCCCTATGCACATCCTGGGGGCCACCTCAGAGGATCCCTGCAGGTGACCAACTAGGTCTGGAGACAGCAGCTCTGCACACACTCCAGGGGTGATGGTGGAGAGTCCGTGGGTGACCGGCCCAGGTTCGTGGGTGATGGCCCTGCACCTGCCACACTGTACCAGCCATCAGGGAGCCAAGGCAGGCTGGGGAAAGGCAGCAGATAGCACTGTAACAGCGCCCACCCATGGCAACCATCAGATATCCATAATCAGCACTAGCTAGAAGAACCAGTCTCACTTCAGAGAAATTGTGACCAATGTGAGGAGTGACTGGGACCCAATACCCATTTGCCCAGAAGAACCCAGGAATATGTCAAGACAAAGATGCAAAAGACAGTCTCTGGCCTCCAATCCAAACAGAGCAAGTCCACGAGATGCAAACATAGAACAGGTTGGGAGTCCAACAACTGAAGTTTCTGAGGTGATGGCAACTGAAGTAAAGAAACAACTTCAAGAGGCTATAAAAGAAATTAGAACAGAAATACTAACTCAACTAAAAGAAGAAATGAAAAACATAATAAAAGAACTGCTAGACAACTCTAAAGGAGACATAGATGAAAAAATGGAGCACAGGAAAATGAGGGAAACCTGGAATGAACAATACAAAAAAGATTTAGAATACATGAAACAGATTCAAAGAGACAACCAGGAAATCAAAAACACCAATGAAAGTTGGCAAAATCACTTGAAAGAAACTAAAGATAGACTTTCAAACCTTGAAGACAGGTTTGCAGCTTGTGATTGTGAAAGGAAGGATCTCTTAAAAATAACAAGGAACCTGGAAGTAACAATATACTGGCTGCAAGACAACCCAAAGAAACATAACTTAAGAATAAAAGGTGTGAGTGAAAAAGCAGGGGTCAGTACAATTGAAATTAAAAGCCTATTTATAGAAATAATTTCAGAAAACTTTCCAAGCATGGGAAACAGAAGTAACTTTCAGATAAATGAAGCATATAGAACTCCAACTAATCATAACCAAAATAAATCTACACCCAGACATATAATAACCAAGATCCCAGAAATTCAACACAAGAACAGAATATTAAAAGCTGTTAGAGAAAAAAAACAGATCACCTACAAAGGAAAACCCATCAGAATCGCAACAGACTTCTCAACTTCCCATCAGGTCAAGAAGAGCTTGGAGTGAAGTATTTCAAGCCTTGAAAGAAAACAACTTCCAACCCAGATTGATGTACCCTGTAAAACTATCTTTCAAAATTAATGGAGAAACAAGATACTTTCATGACAAAGAACAACTGAAGGAATTTATGACCACCAAGCCAACCCTACAAAGAATACTGAAGGACATTTTAGAGAGAGATAAAAAAAAGACCACAGCTCCAGAAACAGTGGCACAGGGATATCGCCGAGCAGGGCAGACAATTGAGTAGACGGGAAAAGTGGGCAGCCAACTGCAAGAAAGTGGCATGGCAGAGACAAGGCAGTGCATGTTGGCCCTAACCATTAATGCAGATGTCCTCAATCCACCAGTGGAAAGAAACACAAGCAGAGAGGATCAGGAGATAGGATCCACCAATATGCTTTATACAAGAAACGCATTAAACTCGAAAGGGGGTTCATAGACTGAAAGTCAAAAGGGAGAGAACAATGCTGTATGTGACAGGGAACCAGAAAGAAGTGGGGGTAGCTTGCGCATTAGCTACACAGTGGACAAGAAACATACGGCATTTTTATCTAATGGAAAGCTACTCAGCTATAAAGAAAAATAACCTCAAGCCTCTTGTAGGTAAATGGATACAACTGAAGATCATGTTCATGGATGAAAGGGCCCAGAGCGACATGCATGGGCATCATGTTATCTCCCTAGTACAAAAAAAAAAAAACTAAAACTAAAGGAGTTAGTAGAATTCAAAATACACAATACATATTGTAAAAATGAAAGGGAGAAAGTGTCTAAAAAGGGTAGGCAGTGGCCACTGTTATTCTACCATTGGGATTTGAGTCCTGAATTGTTTTCATTGAGCTGTTTAGTTTGGTCTTATTCTACTTCAGTTTGCCTAATTTTATTATATTTGATGGCATAGACAGCTATTTCAAAGATAACAAAACACACTATGCTAGCCATTATTGATATCTGATCACCTTGTTTTGAAACCCTATATTGCTTTCATTGTTTTGTTTGAGTGATTTTATCCTATTTTGGTTTGTTTGATTGTATTATGACTGATGATATAAGCAACTGCTTAGAAGATAACATGAGGCATTATAGTAATCAGTGTTGTTTTACTATGTATTGCTTCCATCGTTTTGGTTTTCACTGGTTTTATCCTGTACTATTTTGTTTGATTGTATTGTGCCTGATGGTATGGGAAGTTATTTTGAGACAACAAGAGGTACTGTAATGGGAAAGGAGGAAAGAAGGAAGGGAAAAGGAAAAAGACATAAATCTGTATATAGGAATACATAAGGTAGTTAAAATGACTATACTACTAAATGCATTAGTTATTGAAAAAGAATAGTTAATATTCTTATGATTGGATTCAATTTTACATGTCTATATCTGTTAATCTAAACAACCCCTTTGAAGGTAATGATATGCAATATTACAATCATTGTCAAATTCCAATCATCTCACTTTGTAAACCTATAATGTTATTGTATTGGATTTGTTGTTGCTGTTGTTTGATTGTCTCTTTTGCTTTTTGTTTTTCTTTTCTGTGTCCATTTTCTCTTAAATTAAAAAAAACCTTAAAAAAGTTATAAACAAATCATCAAAGCGCAGGGTCAGGAGAGATCTGCTGGTGACGATGTGCATGTGCATGGCACTAATTTTCATGCTATTTCAAAGGCTCCTTCAGAACAAATGCACAGTAATGATATCTTTGTCTGTGTGTGTGTGTGTGTGTATGTGTGTGTGTGCGCTTTGGTACCAGGGACTGAACTCAGCCTCATGCCTGCCAAGCAGGCACTTAAGCCACTGAGTCAAACTCTCAGCCCTATTTTTGTTGAGGCAGGGTCACACTATGTAGTTCAGGCCAGCCTTGCTCACGTTGTAGCCCAAGCCGGCCTCAAACTCACAATGCTCCACCCACCTCAGCTTTCCGAGTGCTGGGATTAAAGGGGTGCACCACCACACCCGGCTGTATATCTTTGAAACAGATCCTAATGTCAGGGCAGGAAAAGAGACCAGATGTGAATGAGGTGCTGGATTTACACTGTTGGAGGAGTCTGAATATAGCAATGAACCTTGGCAACCAGCTTCACAAAATTGTAATGCACAAAAGGTTTCTTTGACAGGAAATATGAAGACAGAGAAAACACACACACCCTACAGGGCATATTTATTGATCCTCCCCCACAATGTCCATGCATTTATCTCCTGCATAGATGGCTAACTTTTTCTTCCATACAGATTAAGAAAATGTCACACTTTCAGATTCAAATGGCTTTGATTTTGGTGATGATTTCATAGGTGCAAATTTATCTTCAAATACATGGAGTTATACACATTTAAACTCTGCAGATACTTTGCCCATGCCAGTCTGGAGTCAGCCGATCTCTTCATGCAGCCCACTTAGAAGGATTTTCTAGGTCTGCTCCTACACAGGCAGTTTTATTCAAACCAAACATCTTTTGTGACACTACCTTCACGTCACACCTCCCAGGATGACTCTATGGCTCCAAATCCAACTAAAGCAACCACCAAGGCAGATGGCAGCACCCTGTAGTCACCAGTCAGTCTCCTCTTAGATTTTACTCTCTTCTAGTCTCTACTGCAAGAGACTCAGACCAAGAAACATCTCCCCTTCCCCGTTTTCTAAACTCAACTCAAATGGCAACTGGAAGGCCTTATGGCAAGGAAGAAACTGGTCTCCAACTTGTCTACTCAATCCACAGTTTAATTTCTGGACACAACCTTGAGATTCCAAATCTGAATGGTTTCAAGGCATGTGAAGGTATTGACAAATGATGAACACCAATATTAAATCTGCTGGTGTTTTGTGTTCAATATGAAGAGATAACACTCAAAACTTGAGACATGATTTCCTGAAATATAGGTTAAGAATATGGACACTTAAAACTACCTTGAGCAGGGCATGGGGTTCAAGCCTGTAATCACAGGGCTCAGAAGACTCAGGCAGACAGATCCTCACAACTTCAAGGCCAGCCTGGGCCATATAGTGAGTTCAAGGACAGCCTGAGTGACACAGCAAGACCCTGTCTCAAACACCGTGCCTCAGACAAAAAACTCTACCTTGAAATTAAGAATAGATTTTATCATGAAATAAAGGATGGGATGTGAAATGAAAATTCAGTTTTCATTGGGCTCATTTCAATCTGTAAGTCCAATAAAGAGCTAAATCAAAAAGTTCCCATAATTATGTATACACTGGATGGAACTACTATCTACAGTTACAGTGTTAGTGCAAATGCTCAATATACTTCATCAGCACTACTAATTTAATGCTGATATAACCTCCATAAAATTTCATATTGTTCAGCTACAACTGTCCTCTTGGAAACTGGAAGACTTTTTCCTCTCTCATTTTAGATTTCATATTACATTTAACCTATTATGTAGTAACTGTCATGGCCAAGACAAGGGACTGGAATAGACCCCA
>RJWM01050264.1:0-10809 GCA_004363535.1 Dasyprocta punctata
TTCCAGTGTAGGTAAGGCTCTTGTGTTTTTGGATACCCATACAGAGGAACAGCCCACTTGGTCACTCTTAGGGACACAGTCGAGGGCCCCTTTGCTTTCCCAAGGGCTCTGGTTGTCTGTCTGCTCAGGCACTGGGTCCTCTTCTGCCTGTAGCCCTGAGCCAAACACCTGGCAGACAGACAGACCCCTAGACAGTATACATCAGTTTCTATTGAATAAATGAAGATACCAATACAGCATATGAATGGATGAAGGCATGAAGGGAGCAATCCTCTAAGCCACTGCAGCCCTTCTGAGCGAGGTAAGGGAAGCTTTCCCCAAGAATACCAAGGTTACACTCCCCCAAAACAGTACTAGGGATTCAAATAAAATGTTCGCTTCTGAAGTGGCATGTCATTCAGGAAGCAAAACTTTCTAATGGTAGTCAGGAAGTCTCTCTCTGGTGCTTTCTCTCTCCCAGGTTCAGCCAGCTGGGATTTGAAAATTACAGAAGGCAGAAAAGACAGCAAAGCCCACTTGGGAGAATCCCAGGGAAAGGCCAGTGAACAACACCCTGAGCTTTCCACATGTGCTGATGATCTCTGCTATCTAGAAGCTGAAAGCAGACCTTTGAGTTTTCTAGATTTGCCTCCCAGAGAGCTCACTAATAAATCAGCCAGAACTTCCCTTCTATTACAATCTGCTTTGAAAATAATTTCTCTGATGTTTTCACCTCCCAATCCACCAAGGATGCTTTAAAATTCAGCAAATTTAGCTCTTTCTGCCACACTCATGCCAAGGACCCTGTTACAGATCCCCAGGGAACGACTTCTGTCCCTGGGAAGCATGCTTTCTCCTGTGCAGAATGGAGGAAATGAGTGGCGATAATGATCACTTGAGCAGAAAGTGAGAGCAGGTCAGCCCTCCTGGGCTGAAGCCATGGAGATGTGTTTCAGTTGCCACTCCAAAGGCAACTGTAGGTGTCCCTGCAGTTTGACCAGGTTGCATGGGTGATTTGTCATTGTCAAGTGACTCTGGAGCAGAGGATAAGGCCTCACAGAGCTCAAAGTCTTCCAGCTAAAAGCAAAATCACGTTGAAAAATACGACTGCTTATCAATTTTATTCACCTCCTATTTGAATGTGAAAAATGCTCCAGAGGGAGGTTTCCTGAGCAAAGGCCAGGATTTACTGTGTATTTCCCACCAACAGGGCTCACTGGCTTGTTCTGTGAGAAATGAAACCCAGAGCACCCAACCCAGCTGTCCTCACAGGCAAAAAGGAGTCTAAGCCAGATTAAAAACTCCACTTCAGGACTTTTTTACTGCTGGAGTGGGTTGGAGAGCTGTCAATGGGCAGGAAAATAGCACATCTGGAATGTGACTCTGTCCCTGAGTTGGCTGGTATAACTCAACGTATGTCAGATCTTTTTTTTTTTTTAATAGCCAAGATTTATCTAGCTTCTATTCATTTTCTTAAGTCCAAGGTGAATATTATTGTTAAGTTCTAGACTTTTACATTTGTGTAAATTAAAAGCCATATTTCACTCCTGAGCAGATGGCTTACTTGCCTTCGAGGTTAAAAAAAGAAAATGGCACAACTAATAGCAGTAGTATCCAACACACTGGTTACCCAACTCAGAAGATACTAAAAGAGAAAGTTCTTTTGATTTCCTTCACCAAAGCTATATCCCCTTTGTGCCTTTATAAAATCTGGTTCTGGAAAAGTTGGCGCCAAGATGCTCAAACTGAAAGTATACGTGTGGATGAATTTATTCAGTCCCATTCTGACCATGGCCACAAGAGGCTATTATAGACCTTTGTGCACCAAGCAGATAGGTTTGTAAAATCAATACAGCAGTCCTTAACTCCTAAAGAGTTTTGAGAAGAAAGACAGTAATCTCTTGCTTGGTTGTAGTTGGGGCCAACATCAGTTCTGACCAGAAGGGAATGTCTTTCTTTCTCATGCAAGTCCACTTGGGGTTTGCTGTTAGTTTAAAAGCAAGAGCAATGTAATAAACGTTTAGTAACAACCCCCCATGTACTGAGATTTATTGGCTAGTTAAATCTTTAATGGTTAAAGTTAAAAACCTTTTATTTCAATGGCCTGGGGATTTGCACAGCTGGAATGCTGTATTTTAATTTATTCAAATTGGAATGGGAAGGCCAAAGTAACCAGGAGATTGCCTTTCTTGGATCCCCCCAACCTGGTAGGAAGTAATGGGCACAGTCATGCCCCCAACATTCCCTCCTGACTCCAAGGCAAGCCTAAAGAGGGAAGAGGGGAAAGAAGAAGGAAACAGACTGGGGGGTACATGATTTGGGTGAGTTCCTTCTTACTTGTGCTGGCCTGCTCTAGTTCTCCACCCAGGTTGCTGAGAAATCAAGGAGTATCTATACTCTAGTTCTGCCCTGCAAGTGACCTTTTTTGGCAGGGCTATTCCCAGTTGTTTTTACCCATCTTCCAAACTCTGGCTACATTGTCTGTTTTGGTGACAGCTGCACTGGCCAAGGGATGTTAGGACTTGATCATATGATGAAGGAGGGTCTGGGAGAATGGAAGATTATCAAAGCATATCAGAAGGATGGGGTGAGAGGTGGGAGTAATAAAAGTGACAGGGGTGTCACTGATGACATTTAAACAAATGCTCACTCTGCACCAGGTTATTTCAAGTTGCTTTACTTCGTGAATTGTCCAATTTGATATTCTTTTTCAGACAGGGTTTCACTATGCAGTTCAGGCTGACCTTAATCTCACTTTGTAACTCAAGCTGGCCTCAAACTCACAGCAATTCTCATGCCTCAGCCTCCCAAGTGCTAGGATTACAGACATGTGCCACCACACCCAGCCTTATTTTGTTCTCTTTTTATAGAGATGCACAGAGCTTAAGTAACTTGCCAAAGCCAGGAGGAGATGGAGCCAGGCAATCTGAATGGAGAGCCTACAGTCTTACTGGGGGCTTCAAAGGGTGGGAATGGGAATACCAGCACTCTTAGAAACTGAGTAGCCTGAGGGATTGAGTCACTGATACAGTAAAACCAACAAGGTGAGTTCCATCACTTCCAGGAAATTCTCATTCCTATGTATGTCCTACAAACACACAACACCACTGCATCCAAGTATCCCTCATGTACCTTAACACATTGAAGTATGTTCTGACAAAGATAGGTCGTTCACTCATTCATTTACTTCACAGACCCATGTTTCAGAAACTCACACACACACCAATCTCATACTTTCACACATACATACCAACAGTCCTCACACATATCCACCAACAATTCAGGTTCACATCTTCTAATACTATACATGCATGCATGCCCATATACCCTTGCACACACACACATACACGCACATGTGAACACACTAATGTGTATATCAAGTCCAGTTACTTGTTGACAATCCCTTGGAACTCAGCATGCCCTCCTTTCTCAAAGGTGGACTAACTGCTGTCTGTCTGTCTTGCTGATGGTGATCTGCCCATTCAAAGATAAACCCTAAAGGATGAGGGATAAAGCATGTGAATCCGATGGCCAGGGACATAAGATGGTCCAGCAGCTCCCACGACAAAGCAGAGATAAGTAAGACCTTCCACCATCACTCCAGCCTCCTATCCTAAGATCCCTGGGCACTTACCTTGAGCACAGTCAACCCAGTGTTTGCTAGTGACTTTTGCCAGTTCAAGTTTAAAGGTCAAATTTGAGTCCTTTTGTCACCCATAGCTAACTCAACGTCCAGGATGAAGACTGCAGACCCCACTATTTAAGGTCACTCTTATTAAGGAAACTGGATTACTGGGTCCAGGGATAGAAGACTCTTGACGGAACATGCTAGGATCCTAGTGAATTTTCTAGCTCTGAAACAGTAATATTTCTCATATGGATGCTCAGGGACATTCACAGGGTTTTCAATTTCAAGGCCATTTTGCTTTTTTATGGGGTTTGATGTTCTCTGCACAAACATGGGTTTAATAATTGACAGAGAGCTGAGCTGCCTACTGTGGCATTTGTAGTTCTGTCCAGCAGGGCAGCAAAGCCACTGAGCTCCTACTGCCCACAGAGCCAAGATAGTCTATCTTCTGAAACCAAAGACTTTGCCAATTGCAGGAAGTTGGAGAATAAAAGAAATTTTTCAAATAAAAAGATGTCAATTTAACAGCCAGGGACCTGGAAACAGATGTTCCTCTCCTAGTCCAAGGGCCGCCCATCCGTCCTCCAGGTTTTCAAAGTCACTTCTTGTCAGGTGCCCTGGTTAAGAGGGAGAATTAATGAGCTGTGCTCCATTTTACGGCTGCCATCTGATGTGGGAGCCCTGTGCGGAGGCCTGCACGAATGGGCCGACCCGGCCCCCAGCCCTTCCTCCAGCAGCTCAGTCCGGATCAAAGCAGAGAGCAGCTCAGCTTTTATAGCAAAATGATTAAAACCACGTGGGGCTTGTTTCCTCACACGTGACCTCCCAACAAAGTGCATGGGGGACCAGAAGAAAGGTGAACCCAGGGGTCTGGAGAAGCCTGCGGAAGAGCAAGACCCAAGAAACAGAGACCCTAGAAAATGAAAACAGAAATGCACACGTACACACCCACACACATACTGCTTCACAGGGACAAACACATACACATAAAAATGTGCCTTCTCCCTGCAAGGGAAAACAGCTCAGAAGGAGCAGCCAGAGGGCCTAATTAGCCAGGTCAGCTAGGCCTGCTTAGCTAAATAAATGAATAAATAAATAAATAAATAAATAAATAAATAAATTCCAGTTCTTCGGTGACTTCTGACCCTTGTAGAAAGTACACTTGGATTGTGCTTATGGAGCAAGGCCCAAATGTCTCTCCTGCACCCAGACAGACAGAAGTGTCTCTTCTCACCCATCTCCAGTCTTTGGCAAACTTCATCACACCTGAAAATCACAGCTCACACATGGATTGGTCTGATCACTCAGTGGCCTTCCTTAGGTATTGATGAAGAATCTCCATCCCCTTGAGCCAAGACTAGATTTAAGATTTGTTTCTAGCAAACAGGATGAGGCAGAGGTGATAAGCCTTCCAAGGTTAAATTACCTAGACAGACCCCTTCTTGGGTCTGCAGTCTCACACTCACTCTGGAGGAAGCTGGCTGCCACAATGCTGCTGAACTCCGAGAGGCCACATAGCGAAGACCTGAGAGAAACCTCCAGTCAACTGCCCGAGGGAACCAAATCCTCCGGGGCCACTCGAGTGGCCTAGAAGTAGACCTCCTGGGTCCAGCCCTGCCATGACAGTGGCCCATGGCAACACCTTCCTAGAGGCCTTCTGAGAAATCCAAGCTGAGCCTGAATTCCTGACCTACAGCAGCTGAGAGATCATAAAACCTGTTTCAACTGCTAAATTTGGGAGTCATTTGTTAGGCAGACACAGATAACAAATATACCTACTTCTCCTCTTCCACCCCTGGGAGTCCCAGCTCCCTCAGTCTTTTTCCTCCCCTCTCTGGTAGAATGTAGGTGTTTCTCTTAGTCTGGAAGGGCTGCTGTACCAGAGGTTCACGCACTGGTGGTCTGGTGGCTTATAAACCATGGCAACGTGTTTCTCACAGTTCTGGAGGCTAGGAGTCCAGGATCAAGGTGCCAGCAGATTCGGTGTCTGGCAAAGGCCCACTTTATGGCTACTCCATGACACCTTTGAGCTGCGTCCCCATATGGTGAAAAGGGCAGGACAGCTCACTGGAGTCTTTGTTTTGTTTTGTTTTTTTCCTTTATTTCTTTGTCAGTACCAAGGATTGGACCCGAGGCATTTGCACTGAGCTATGTCCCCAGTCCTTTTTTATTTTTTATTTTGAGACAGGGTCTCCTTAAATCACTAAATTGCCTAAAATGGGCTCAGATTTCAGACATGTGTCACCATGCTCAGTTTTCTGGGGCCTCTCATTTTATTTTTATTTTTTTTAAACTTTATTTTTTATTAGTATATATTTGTCATACACATTGACCACATTCATCATAGGGAATTTGTACCTGTACACAATATATCTTAATTTTTTTTAAGTCCCATTTGGGCCCTCTTTCATAAAGGCACTAATGCCATTCATCAGGGATCCATCCCATGACTGAATCACTTCCCAGAGGCACTATCTCCTAACGCTGTCACCCTGTGGGGTTTAAGATTTCAGCATATGAATTTGGAGGGGTTGAAGTGGGGGGATAACACACAGAAACATTTAGGCCACAGCAGCATTCAACAAGTATTCATTGACTAAATTAATAGATGGGGATACAGATCTCCCATTTTCTAAATATCTACTATTATATAACAAGTACTGCATTGTCATCAATCCTCATGACAACTCTACATGTTGGCATTATTATTCCTCATTACAGAGTTTTCAGCATGAGACTAGAAAACACTGCGTTATTCCAGTCCCGCAGCTCACACAGGGAGTGCTGCAATTTGAGCGTCCTGTGTTCTTTACACTTTCCCTGCTGCAGTGGATGGCTCTTTACGCTAGCGAATGCTTTCAAGGCAATGATCTCATCTAACCTTCACAATGACCCTGGGAATGAGGAATAATAACTATCATCTCCATTTTGACTGAGATAGGAATCAAAGCTCAGTGAGGCGAGTGCAACTGCCTGGTTGACACAGCTGGGGAACAGCAGAGCCAGCATTTCTTCAGTTCATCCAAAAGGCATTTGCTGAGCAGCACCCAGGTGCCAGACACCATGACTAATAGGATGTGGTCCTCCTCGAGTTCTCTAGTTCCCCTCTCTCCCCTAGTCCTTTGGGGCAGCACATTGGCCACTGCTGTGCGCAGAGTACTCAGGGTAAATGCAGGTCCTCGTCAGTGTTGCCTGTGTTGGCCAGGTACTGCCTGAGCAGGGCTGAGTTGAAGATAGCTGAGGGATGAGTGCACCAAGAAAGCAAATCAGGAGTAACAACAGAAGAAGGGCCTTTTAAAGGATGGAGCCAAAAGATGCAGTAAGCAGGAGAAGGTTCAGAGTTTTTAAAAATCCCCTTGATTCCCTATCCTCACTCCCATCCCCCATCGGCGCTGTCTCCATGTGTTTGATGTGTATCTTTTCATTTTTACCTTTACCAAAGGCTTGTTTTCCTCTGCACAGAGTATTTTTTACCGATGCAAGTAATGTTATAATGCGTATTCCTTCTGTGTTTTACTTTTCCACGGTTTTAGGTCCTTACACATTCCTGCAGATACATCTAATCCATTGCTTCCACCGCTTACAAAATGTGGTGTAGCTACCACATCTTAACCCCCTCCCAGATGACATCAAGTCGCTGGCACCTCCACCCCCATTACCACAGTGCCAAATGCACGTCCCTGCCCTGCCCCTTCCTGGGCCAATGCAGGGAGGACCTTAGGCTCCAAGGATTTGACCTGAATTCCTGATCATGCTCTGCTCCCTGAGAGCCTCATGGAAGCAGAGTGTGAGCATTTTTATGCCATCATACCCTTGTACCATTTGGTGTCATCCAGCTTCCTAATTCCTGCTGGTCTGGCCCTTGTAAAGTGATCTCATCATTTCTTTGATTCACATCTCTCTGATTATTTAGGAATTGGAGCAACTCTTCGTATGTTTGGGGACCCTTAAATTCTCTTTATCAAGCTCACTAGACTTAGAGTGGAAAAGGAAAAATCAGCCCTTTTACTGAGCCTGAGCCGTTACCCACCTGCAGGAACAGATGCTCCACTGCCTGGTGTTGCGAGTGGAGGACAGCGGAAAACACATCATGCGATTCCAGGCGAGGCCAGATAAAAGAGTCTTAAAGGCAGGTGGACTGGTTGAGAACCAGGCAATGTTATACATTTTTCCACCCTGGCCCTTCTGCATCCAAGCGAACTGACATCTTTAAAGGCAATATGACTTGCCTAAGTCCACACAGCTAGTAAGTGCCAGACCCAGACCTAGCCCCCAGGACTCCTAGTACAGGGCTCTCTTGTGCGACATGGCCACCTTTATTTATCTGTGATTGAGCAATCAGAGGAGGGCTCTTGGGGGAGGGACAATTACACTGGATGCTGAAGGATGGAGACCTTTCATGAGGGCAACCAATGCAGACAGCCAGAGCATATGCTGTGGCAAGAAATTGCCAGAGCCAAGGGCTCACCAGTTTGTGGGGATCTCAACTTCCCAAAGAGAACCTGCTGGAGATGTTCTGGGAAGAGGCGCAGAAAAAACAGCCAGGGGACTCCAGGAGGAATCCCTGGCCCTCGCTCCCTTACCCCTTCTACAAAGCCCTGGGAGTCTCTCCTCCCTCCGGCTCTCTGTGCCCCCAGATTTATTTTGCTTTCTTTCGCTAAATCAAACTTTATCAGACAGTTTTACTGTCAGCCGTTAAACCAAAATGTGTTTGTGCAACAGTAAACACCTTGTTACTGCAGGGAAGGATTACATAAACAACAGCCGGATGAGGCCTGACTGGCTGTGCCCAGGAGCCTGCGGCCTCACTGTCCGGTCGGAGGAGACGATGGAAGGGCACCTCAGCGGTATCCCGGAGCTGGAAGGCAGGGGACAGGACTCACTCCGGCCTCAGTTTCTGTTGCAGGATAGGATAACTGGCAAACATCTCTCTCATCAGAAGAGCAGTGTACCCCAGAGACCTCAGAGGGGGCACAAACCTCGCCGGAGACCTGGGGGAGGAGAAGCTGGGAGGAGGTGGTACAGCGGGCAGACAGGCCAGGAAGAGACAGGCCAGGCAGGGGCCAGTGTGCCGGGGTTCAGGTTGGGACTGGAATCTGGTGAGATGATTATGGGTCAGGGGCTAAACAGAGGAGGGAACAAGATGAAGGCTGGAGAGAATAAAGAAATGAAAGGGCCAGCTAGGGTCAGGGTAAGGAGAAGAGAAGGAAAGGGAAGACAAGGCCCTGGTGACTGCTTAGGCCTGAGTGGTTGGCCAAGGAGGGAACAGTTCAAGGCTCCTTTCGGGATGTCTACACTGGCGTGGGATGAGTGGCATCAAGAGATGTGGGTGCTGACCAAAGGCAGGGCCACCAGGCAGTGAGCCAGCCTCTTGCTGGGTCTGCTCACAGACTTCGGGTCTCAGGGCCCCTCTCAGGACACAACCCCCTCCACTCTCTCATTCACAGCGTTTTGTGCAGAACCCGCATGCTGAGCCTGAGGGTCCTGTGATATAAAACGTCTATGAGACTCTGAAGACCTTGAGGGCGGCCAGAGGGAAGATGAACAGATCACGTGTTTGCCCTAGCTGGGCACAGGCAGCGTGCTAGGAGCTTCTGCACTACCAACATTAATTCATTTTGACTCTTACACCCTCACTTTGTAACAGAAACTATTATCCTCGAATCTCTTGCTACCAGTTCACAACAATGATCTTATTCCTTCTACACTACAATTATCACTACTATTAATTGTTCTTTTATTGAGTATTTACTGTATGGCAGGTACTCGGGCTGTGTTATTTCACTCAAAGGCACATCCACCTTAAGAGGCAGGTATTCTTATTCTTTCATTTTATAAATAAGGAAACCAAGGCTGAGAGAGGTAAATGTCTCAGCCAGAATTGCAGGACAAGTAACTCTAATGTCAAACCCTGTTCTTGTCTGAGTATACCAAGAAGGGGGTCTACAGAAAGGAATAGGGACACCATAGGGGGGTAGGGTGGCCCACACACAGAGGGCTCATCCTGGACACGTGGCATGCAGATGCCCCTATTAGAGAAGAGAAAGAGAAAACATCAGCTTCACTCGTGATCTAAAGGAGTAGGGCGCTCCTGGGTTGGCATGGCCCCAGCCCCCTTCCTCAGACACCAGAATGTGCTCTCCAGAGCCCTGGAAGCTACTGGATATTGAGGCAGAGTCTGTAAGGTACCAGCCCCAGCTATCTGAAGTCCTGGCCTCTTTGCTCCAAAGGCCGAATCCTGAGGACCCCTCAGGCCACCACGGCCTTCTAAGCTGCTCCCCGGGCACTTCATCTCCTCCTTGCCACCCAACACCTCAGCCCCCATCCCTCCCATAAATTGGCCCCTCAGCCAGGTCACAGCTTGGAGCCCAATATCTCACAACAGAGGTCCCTGCGCAAGGTCAGCCTGACCTCAAGGCCTTGGATCACCGGGGCTGCAAGTCCCAGGTCACCTCAGTCTTTCTGCTCAGCTCCTGAGCACACACAGGCCCCTGGCTTCACTGACCCGCTAATCCCTTTGTAGTGACCAGGAGACCAAAAAAGCCTGAATCCTGGGAACAGTACCAGCACCCAGGGATACAAACCTCAAAATCCTATTTAGCAAAATCACAAGGTAGGATCTGAGGGCCAGGCCCAGGGCCCACACTCAAAGAGCCCATGCTTGGTTTAATACTCTGTTGGAGTGTTCTTAAAATCCTTAATTTTATTTTATTTCACTTTTACAAGAAGCCCCTCTTCTCCTTCTCCTTCTGCTTTTTTTTAAAACTGAACCTCAGAAATGTTATGCTTGATCCTGCCCACCATCACCGCTGTTCCCATGGGCTGGATACCTTGGGTCCCCCAGGGCCGGTGTCAGTCTGTGAGGTCTAGTGGGGGCAGAAGACCTCCCTGCCCACCCTCCGTATCTCTCTCTCTCTCTCTCTCTCTCTCTCTCTCTCTGTCACACACACACACACACACACACGCATACACACACACCTGTGCTGAACCCTGCTGGCCCAGAGGGCAAGTCAGGGCATAGCTGTACTGTTCAGAAAGAGCAAGGGGAGGAAAAAGGTCCATTTCTAGAAGAGTGTGGAGGAGAAGAAAGATCATCCTCCAAGAGCTTCAGCTGGGGAAGGGATCTGCTGCAGGCACAGAGGTCCTATGTCAGAGGGCTGGGGTAGGTGGGCTCAGGGTTAATGTTCAGAGTTCAAATCCTG
>RJWM01050265.1:0-10781 GCA_004363535.1 Dasyprocta punctata
TGCTATAACAGTGTAGCGTTAAAACTTTGTAGTTTGACACACAAGAGGGTCTCTCCCTCTTGCCCTCTCCCTCCCTCTCCCCCTCCGTTATTTCCTCTCTCCCATTCTATTCTTTCTCTCCTACTTTTCAACCAGAACACAGCGTTTTCAAGCTCTTTCTACTCCCTGGCCGTCCTCTTCTTCCTCCTCACTGTTTTATATGGCAAAATTCTACCTCTTTGGCTCCCTTTCGCCCTGGAGACTTGAACTCACCACTCACACATTGAGTTCAAAGCCAGCCTGAGCTACATAGCGAGAACCTGTCTTAAAAAAAACAAAGCAAAAGAGAACCAGCACAGTCCCCGATGTCCCTGGTGCTGTGACCTCGCTCCTGACCGAGCCGTGCTGTCCCCTGCCCCACAGCATGGGAATCATCGTGCTGGAGCTGTACTGGAAGCACGCGCCCAAGACCTGTAAGAACTTTGCTGAGTTGGCCCGGCGTGGTTATTACAACGGCACCAAATTCCACAGGATCATCAAGGACTTCATGATCCAGGGAGGCGACCCTACAGGGACAGGTACGTTTCACTGTCTCCTAACTGGCTGATGAGGTGGCCAGGGCGCTGTTTTCCACATAACCTGGATCTGGGTGACTTGATTCTGGTGACATCTCCTGCCTGCTGCCAACACACATGGGGAATTCACCAGAAATGAATCCTGACTCCCAGCTGGATAGTTTTTCATAATTTTTGTGTTTGGTTCACTAAGAGCAAATAATATCTGCCAGCATTATGGTGGTGCATAGAGTAGTTTTTTTGTTTATTGTTTTTTTTGTGTGTGTGTGGTACTGGGGATCAAACTCACAATCTCGCACCTTCCAGGTAGACACTTAAGCCACTGAACCAAACTCCCAGCCCTAGTTTTTTGAGACAGGGTAGCACTATGGAGTTCAGGTCGGTCTTTCGCTCACGTTGTAGCCCAAGCCGGCCTTGAACTCCCAACGCTACGCCTACTTCAGCCTCCCGAGTGCTGGGATTAAAGGCATGCACCACCATGCCCAGTTTGCATAGAGTAGTTTGACTAGAAGTGTGAAAAACATTCCCAATGTTTTGGGAAGAATAAAATAATCCTGAAGCTGAGCATGGTGGCACACATCTGTAATCCCAGCACTCTGGGAGGCTGAGGCAAGAGGATCATAAATTCAAAGCCAGTTTAGGCAATTTAGCAGAAATACAAATTTAAAAAAGGGCTGGAGATATAGCTTTGTGTGCAGCCCTGGGTTCAGTATCGTCTCACCATCAAAAACTAAACGCAAATATTGTGCACCTGCTGTGTGTCAGGTGGTTCTCTAAGCTCTAGGGATGTAGCTGTGAAGAGACAGAATTTCTGCCCATGATGAAGTGGGGGCAGGATGCGGGGTACAGAGTAGTGGGAAGGTGAGAGAGTCCTCTCTGAGATGTTGCAGAGTTCTGGACGTAGAACCTTGGGACTAGGGACACTGAGGTAGGGGCCTGTGTAGACCTGACTGTGCTGGGGACTTTGGGTTTTATTCTGAGTTAAAGGGGCCATCGCTGAGTTTCAAGTGAAGGAGAGGTATGATCTGACCAGTGCTGTGTGAGGATTCCTCTGGCCACTTCTTGGAGGATAAGCAGAGGGGCAAGAGTGGGTCCTGGAGTTGCGTGTGGTGGTGCACACCTGTAATCCCAACACTCAGGAGGCTGAGGCAGGAGGATTGCTGCAAGTTCGAGACCAGCCTGAACTGCATAGCAAAACCCTGTCTCAAAAAAAAAAAAAAGAAAGAAAAAAAGAAAAGAAACAGAAAATGGGCCCCGGGATTGGCCAGGAGTCTCCCTAACCATCCAGTCTGGAGATGATGAGGTTGGACCTGGCTGGGAATCAGAAGGTGGTGAGGGGCGACTGGATCCCGGCTCTGCCTGGCAGATCTGGAGCCCAGGTGTCTGCCGCGGATTGGACAGCAGAGAGGGGCAAGTGGTTCAGGGCGACTGCGAGTTTCCCAGGCGACCAGTGAGATGGGGAGGCGAGCGTGGGGTTTGGGGGTCGGAGATGAGAAGTCTGCGCTGAGCTGGGCCCCGTGACCTCTGAAATCCTACGCCTGAGAAGATTCGCTGAGGACATGGCTGGATCCGAACCCAGAGCTGCAGGTTGGACCCGGCGTGGAGATAGGCTCTTCCGGTTCCAGCGTGGGCGGAGCCGGCGTGGAGATAGGCTCTTCCGGTTCCGGCGCGGGCGGGTTTCTGGAATGCTTGTTCAAGAGCCCTTGCTCCTCGGTTTGCATTTTCTCTGCCAGTTCCTGTTCTTTTGGCTTTAAGTCAGCGTAGTTATCTCTTATGTGGAATCTTTTTTTGCTGTTTTTTGGTCATTATCAGGTTTTGGGGTTTGTTTTGTTCTGTTTTTGTGGTCCTGAGGGTTCAACCTGGGCTTCAGCCCTGGGCCTTCACACTGAGCTGCATTCCTGGCCTTTTTTTTTTTTTTTGGTACCAGGGATCGAACTCACAACCTCACACTTGCGAGGCAGGTACTTGCAACAGTGAGCTAAATCCCCGACCTTCCTGGATCTTTCTTATTTTTTATTTTGAGACAGGGTCTTGTTAAGTCACTCAATTCTGTTACCCAGGCTGGCTTAAGTTTATGTTCTTCCTGCCTCAGCTTTCCCGAGGGCTGGGATTAGAGGTGTGTGACACTCGCTGCGTCTGGCTTCTCAGTTACTCTTTATGATTAGAGGAGTTTAGTTTCTTTAATGTCTATGGATACATTTTAGGCTCTAAGATACACAAAAAATGGGCGAAAACCACCCAGAAGCATAGCTTTTAAGGATTTCTACCCACAGCTGGTTTATCCTGCGACCTCTTACTTCTCAGAAGCGACAGCGTTAATGTTTGGCGGTCCTCATTCTGGCCATCTTTGTCTCCAGAGACCGAGTTAAGTGAACAGATAAATACCTGGTTAAATGGAAGTGATCAAAAAAATAGAGTATCTTGTAAATACGCTTGTTTTAAATAAGTTTTTTTTTTTTTTAAACCAGGATTTGAATGCAGACCCTTGCACTTGCCAGGCAGGCACTATACCACTGAGCTATATCCCAGGCCCTAAATACTATTGTTTTAAAATAAAAGTTATATTTAGCTTTGAGTATATTCATCAGGAGAACGGATTACCTGCCATGAAGGATGGGGCAGTTAGCACTTTTCTATCCATTCTAACCCCATCCTAATTTATAAATTTATTTTTTTTTTATGTTTTCATAGTGCTGGGGATCAAACCCAGGATCTTGCACATGCTAGGGAATGCTGTACCCCCCCACCCTAATTTTTGTTGTTAGTTTTATTGGCTTTTTGTTTGTTTGTTTGTTTGTTTGTTTACTGAACTAGGGATTGAACCTAGGGCCTTGTTCTGAGCTACACCCTCAGTCGTTTTGAATTTCTTATTTGAAGTCAGAGTCTTCTTAAGTTTCCCAACCTGGCCTCGAACTTGCAGTCCTCCTGCCTCAGCCTCTCAGGGTTACCTATGGCATATGCCATCGCACCTGGCAATTTTACTGGTTTCTCTTTTTTTTTTTGCTTTTTGAAACAGGGTCTTGCTGTGTAGTTCAGGCTGGTTGTGAACTCACTATGTACCCCAGGCTGGCTTTGAACTCACAGTGATCCTCCTGCCTCAGCCTCCCAGGTGCTGGGATTACAGATGTGCACCACCACACCCAACAATTTTTGCTTTTTTTTTTGTTCTGTGCTCATAACTCGGGGTCATCCTCAGTTACATCCCTAAAGGCGAGAAAGCAGGATTTTGGGGCGGGAGGGAGTGGTGGTATTGCCTTTGTGAACTTGCCTCTTGGAGCATTTCTGCTGTTGCCTTGGGACTTGGGGAAGGCCGCCCTGGAGGTGGTGCTATTCCTGCTCCTCATTCATCCCCTCAGATGTTAGACACTTCTCATCCACCGCCCTCTGGTTTTAAGTGTAGTTTTGGGAAATACTGTGGCCAGATTTCATCTTTCCTTCAATTTAGGGAAATATTTTAGAGTTGTTGTTTCCGAAGACTTTCTCTGGTGACAGACACCGGATTTTCTATTTCAGGAAGCTAATTTCCCTTTGTCTCATCACCTTTGCCTTCTGTATTGATTACAGTTTTTCTGATGGGGGCAAGATGAGTTTTTCCCCCTTCTTTTCCTGTCTTCACTGAAATAATCTCAGCCCTCCCTGTGCCTCACTCACTTTTCAGTTGTGTCCGTTCTGCTCTTTGTTGCTTTAATTTATTTATGAGCTCTTTATTGGTGTCCTGTGGATCTCAACTGATGTCCTTGGCGCTGCAGTTTTTTCCCCTTAGTCCCTAATTTATTCTCTTCCCTTTGAGCTTTTGTTTGATTAGATTCTCATCTCTGTTGAATCATTTGTGTCTGGAGCCATACAGAAGTCACTGCTTGGGTTTATGTCACTGCTTGGGTTTATGTTTCCCCCATACGAAGGTTTTTTTTTGTTGTTGTTGTTGTTTTGTTTTGTTTGTTTTTTGAGACAAAGTCTCGCTGTGCAGTTCAGGCTGGCCTTGAACTCACTGTGGAGCCCAGGCTGGTCTTGAACTTGCAGCCATCCTCCTGCCTCAGCCTCCTGAGTGCTGGGATTACAGGCACCAGACTGAGTTTTGAGGTGGTTTTCTCCCTCCCTCCTCTGATGTCCCCGTGTCACTCTCCTCACCTTTGTGGGCCCATTGTGTCCCCACTTGGAGGCAAGGTTACTTTTCCTCCATTTTTTTCCGGCCTGAAGAAGAGTGAGTTGGGGTCCCCTTTGGGAGCACCAGTCCACCTCCCTGGGCCTCCTAAACTGGGTCCCAGGACCCCTCTAGCAGCCAGTGCTGACAGTCTGCCCCCACACAAGCTCTGAGCCACCCCCCAGGCGTGGCTTGGTGCCCAGGAGTTGGGCGGCCCTGGTTGCTGCCCTGTGGCCCGTGGCTGTGGCCCAGGGCCTTGCCTTAGGTGTGTCACCTGAGCTGCTCCGCCTCTGCTGTGGCCTCTTGGACTGGGGGGTGTTGGGGAGGATGCCCAGCGGGGCACCCCTGTCCTGATGACTGCCTACAGGGGTGCGCGGAGAAGAATCTTCTTTCCTTGGTGGATTCTTTTTTTGTGTGTGTGTGGTACTGGGGATCGAACTCACAACCTAGTGCCTGCCAGACAGGTGCTTAGGCCACTGAACCAAACTCCCAGCCCTATTTTTTTTTGAGGCAGGGTCGCACTACGTAGCTCAGACCGGCCTTGCACTTGCGTTGTAGCCCAAGCCGGCCTTGAACTCACAACGCTCCGCCTACCTCAGCCTCCCGAGTGCTGGGATTACACCATGCCCAGCGCTTGGTGAATTCTTGTAGAAGCTTTGGAAAGGTGGGTGCTGGTAAAACTTCAGCTTTTAAAGTCTTCACGGTTCCGTGTTCGCTTCACTGCGTGCTGAGGGAGGCGGGGTCTAGTCCTGCCTCCGTCCCTGGGTCTGAAGTTCTGTCCGTCCTTCCTCTCTGCTGTCCTCTCTCCTTTGTCCTCCTCGCTGTCACGCGGGACTCCGCTGAGCCGAGAGAGTGCAGGACCAGCGAACCAGAACCGGAAGTGACCCTGGCGTGAGTTGCCCGCTCCAGAGCTTCCCTTGCTTTTGTAGTTGTGTCGCTGTCCTCTCTCACGTCACATTTCCACCTTACGATGCTGACGGAACTGAGTGACTCAAAAGGTGTCCAGATAGCTGTGTCCGGTCCGAGTACGGGGACCGCCTGAACGGCCAGGTCACTGAGTCCAGACTGTGTGCTGATTCGAGGCCAGCGCAGGTGGGCGG
The DNA here is from genome assembly GCA_004363535.1 of Dasyprocta punctata. Lineage (NCBI taxonomy): Eukaryota > Metazoa > Chordata > Mammalia > Rodentia > Dasyproctidae > Dasyprocta > Dasyprocta punctata. Next base: position 5,796 of record RJWM01050265.1, read on the forward strand.
CGTGTGGTGTCCTGGGCGCCCCAGGGAGCTGTCGTGCCATCTCCAGTGCCCGCTGTTCCTCCTCTGGTCATCCTGATGTCTTAACCGGATCTTTCTCAATTCACACACCGTTGACTTCCTGCTTCATCTCATTTTTAGTGTTATTGGTTTTTTATTTTTTTAATTTTTGTTTTTTGGCTTTGTTTTGTTTTTTTGAGGTAGAGTCTTGCTATGTAGTCTAGGCTGGCCTTGAACTCAAAGTGATTCTCCTGCCTCAGACTCCTGAGTTTTGGGGTTACAGATGTGTGCCACCACGCCAGGCTCTGAGCCATTTTTCTACAACTGTCCATATCAAAATAACTTGATGTTAGCGCTTTCCTTAGCCTCTGGGTGCCTTTTACCTGTTGCTGCTAACCTCTCCCACCTCTTCTTTTTTTTTTGTCTTTTTAAGACAGGGTCTCTACGCAGTTCCAGCTGGCCTTGGGCTCACTTTGTAGCCCAGGCTGGTCTCAAACTTGCAACGATCCTCCTGCCTCAGCCTCCCGAGTGCTGGGATGATAAGTGTGCACCACCACGCCCGGCTCTGGAAATTCCCTTTTTCTCAGTGAAAAAAAGGCAGCAGAAGTTGCCCTTCGTGAGCCAGGGGCATCGAGCCAGCGGCAGAGGCTTGGGGACCGAGGAGTAAATCCCGGGGGGCACCAATGTTGCTTTTGGTAACTTGGGCTCCTCACACCAGTGCCACCCGCGCTCGCAGCGTGTCACACACGCCTGGCCTCCGAGCACGCTCTCGCGTCCTGGAGAGTCCTGCTAAAAGTGAAACAGGTGGCAGCCGCGCCACTTGAACTGGAATCCCGGTCTCAGAGCCCAGGGCACGTGAGAGCGCGAGGTCCCCTTCCCGCAGTGCTGCAGAGCGATTGTCAGTCAGCCGTGGAACAGAGCACCTGGAGGTGAACCTGTCCCCTGTTCACCCGCCCAGCAGGAGTCGGGGACCCAGGCCGAGGTCTCCCTCCTCCTCTGCTGCTTCTGTCCCGGCCTGGCTCTGGGAGAAGGTGGTGGGAAAGAGCCGTGGTCACTGGAGGAGCGCATTCGTCTCCCTGTCTCAGGAGAGCTCCTTGGGAGTCTCCTTGAAGACGTCTCTGTGTTTCCCTAAGGCTGGGCCACGCGGCCCACTGACTACAAACGGAGCCGCTCAGTGGCTGCCCGTGCCTCTGAAGCAGAGGCGGAGGTGGCTGTGGAGGAGGCTGGGGGCGACTGGGGACAGCTGGCCCGTGATGCCTGGCGGGGGCTCACTTGCTGGGAGAGAGGCTTCCTCCCTGGGCGGAGCTTTCCGGTGGCCTCCGGGTCACTGCCACCTCCGCTGTAATCTGGGGACCGGCAGTACCGAGTGCGGTGATCTTACACGGCCCCCTGCCTGTTTCATGTCGCAGATGCCTCTGTAATTCATCGCTGGGAGGGTTCCAGACAGAGAGCAGAGGAAGGGACATCGGAGGGGTGTTGGAGATAAGAAATAGGTTTTTGTTTTTAAGAAATAACAGATTCACTGCAGAAATTTCTGGGCATTAGAACCCTTTAAAAGAATGCAAGAAGTCACTCAGGATAGAGAATTTGCGAAGCGTTAGCTGACAGAGGACTGACATCTGACCACCCCGTGGAGAAGTGCCTGTTCCCAGAGGACAAAAGCCAGGAAACTAGAAAATCCGTGCAGTGACCGGACGGAGGTGACGGGGCTGCCGCAGCCAGCAGGAGGGGCCAGCGTGGTGGCGCCCACCCCGGTCCGGTCTCCCGAGGCAGCAGCAGCGTGCTTGTCGCGGCACGTTCTGCAGCAGCCGGTGCACAGAGGAGGAGACCCTGTGTCCAACCGCACAAGCAAAGCCTGGACGGGGTGACAGTCACAGAGCGAGGAGACGCTGCACAGAGCTGCGGGGACAAAGTGGAGGATGCCCCCAGACCCTGCGGGGGACCGAGGGACTGACTGTAGAGATGGGGGGTGGGATCTGTCTCTGTGAAGGCACAGGATGGCAAGGCGGCTCTCAGGGACGCGCACGCATGCAGAGGAGAAGGCACGGGAGACCGAGCAGGGGCCGCCCCTCCAGGAGGCCCCCATCCACTGTCCTCTTAGCTCGGTGTCTTTTGTCAGTGCTCTGCGTCGCCTGCGCTGGGTAAGGCTTTCAGGGAGAGCTCAGGAGAGGTGGAGAACCCCGAAACCCAGGGCTTAAACAGCAGTCTGTCTGTGTCCTGGACCAGAGCCTCGTCAGCTGTCTGACCGGGCCCTGGGGTCTGTAGCCCGCTCCTCTGCCCCGCTGTCCCCCCAGGGCCGCCTGGATGGGAGTGGCTCGTCCTGCCCACGCTCCTGGCAGGTTGCGGAGAGAAGGAAGGCGTGCGGTGAGAACGGTGGGCGGTACCAAGCTGGGGATGGAGCGGGCCCGGACTCTCCTCCCGCCCTGTCTGTGACTCCAGCCCTGTGGTCTCTCGTTTGCAGTGACAGCCATAGTTGGGGGTGTTCCTAGAGGACAGGGGTCTGGGGGTTTGCTGGGCGGCGTGCTCTCCAGGACGCCGGGGCGAGGGTGGGGGAGGTGGAGAGGGGCCACTGGGCCGGCGCTGTCGGGAGACCCCCTTGGGTGCAGGTTGTTACCCTGTCAGTAGTTTCCAGAAGCGCGGGCGCCCAGGCCTGGAAGGCCACCCCAGCCCGCTCGGTTTCGGCCCGCCCCTCTTTGCGCGGAGCCAGGCTTTCTGCTGCGCCGCAGTGGGGCAGCCCGAAAGGTGAAGGAGGGATTTTCAGGGTTCGTGTATTTATTATCGTGGGAGCACCTGCGCTGTGCCCCGCCCCCCCTTTGGAGGCTGCGAAGGGGAGCGCACCTGGCATCTGGGCGGCTTGTGGCTGCCAGGCCGACGGCCTCGCCCATGAACCCAGCGGCCCCTGTGTGCCCGGCAGTGTCGCCCGGGCTGTCAGTGGGGGAATCCGGGGTGTGAACCAGGCCTGGTTTCCTGAGGACTCCATGGGTACCTTACATCCTGCGGCCCTGGGACCGGCTCCCGCAGAGTGGCCTGCGGACACGGGAGGAGCAGCATTTGGTGGCCATGTTGCTGACAGGTTGTTCCCATTCCCCCTTCCCCGGACACTGTCCGTTCTCAGTGGTGGCTGCTGTCACCTGCTCCTTTCTGCCTCGTCGCCACTCACTCCCCGCCGCCCGTGGTGGCCCTTACGTCAAGCCGGGCCCGTGTTCCTCTCGGGTTTGGGAGGGCAGGTAGGTTCCGGCCCTGCTGTCTCGGGTCCTGGGCCGGTGGGCGGATCTGAGCAGGGCGGGAAGGCTCGTGCTCATGGCCCGGCAGTCTCTGCTGCACACGGGGCTGGGGCTCGGAGGCTGCTGCTGAAATACACATAAAAATGTGAGCGACGGAGAGCCTGCTTCCCAGGTCAGCCTCTGTAGATGATTTGGTGACGGGGGGCTCCGTGCTCTTTTGATCTTGCTCTGTTTTCTACGTGTTTGATAGCAAACCTATATTAACATAGGAAGCAGGAGGAAACTTAATTTGAGAAACAGTCTTAACCTGAATGCAGCCAGTGGCTCACGGCTTGATTCTGCAGTTCAGTCGGCCTAGCAGGGCGGGATGCGCTCTCTGCCTCTTCCTTTTCTGCACCCTCAAAGCCCCTCCGGCCCCCGTGGGTGCCGGGCTCACTGCAGGGGTGCAGGCCTGGCCGGCTCAGCTCCCGTCTTCCGGTTGGCAGGTCGTGGTGGCGCGTCCATCTACGGCAAGCAGTTTGAAGATGAGCTGCACCCCGACCTCAAGTTCACTGGTGAGCATGGCGTGGGGCGGGGAGGATCGCGCGCTCTCCTGGCCGGGATTCAGAGTGCCTGCCCGACATGGTGGCGAGGTGCCCGGAGCTGCCAGCCATGGCGCCACGGGATCCTGGCACTTGAGCCCAGGCGTAGTGGTTCTGAGTGCCACCCTGGGCGTCCTGGGCTCTAATGACTCATCGGATGTCACAGAGCAAAGGACGCTGAAGGTGTCCTCACAGAGGCACACGGGGCGTGGTGGGTGTTGGAGGGAATTGGCAACATGGGCCTGTGGTTAGTGGGGGTCCTCGGGGACCAGCTGGGGAGTGGCGGGATGGGCCCCGAGGTTATGGGGCGGTGCACAGTGACCCCTGCGCAGGACGGAGTGGGAAGCTTTGCTGGGCCGGCAGTGAGTGGCTCCTTCGCGTGCCGGTGGCGCTCAGGCGCGGGCTCCCTCACGCTGTCCCTTGCTCCCTACTCCCCCAGGGGCCGGCATCCTCGCGATGGCCAATGCGGGGCCGGACACCAACGGCAGCCAGTTCTTCGTGACCCTCGCGCCCACCCAGTGGCTGGACGGCAAGCACACCATCTTCGGCCGTGTGTGCCAGGGCATCGGCATGGTGAACCGCGTGGGGATGGTGGAGACCAACTCCCAGGACCGCCCGGTGGATGATGTGAAGATCCTCAAGGCGTACCCCTCGGGGTAGACCCCCGCCCTCCCGGGCGAGCCCGAGGGTCACCCTCTCTGAACTTCCCCTTGGCTTTACACAGCGCAGGGTCCTGGGTGAGCCGGAGCTGGAAGCGCACCTTCCCAGCACGTGTCTCTCTCCCCAGGGTCTGGGCCGCCGGGACCTTGGTGGCGCTCACCTCGGGGACCCGTCCCTGTCTTTCCTGCACGCTCTGTGCTGTGCACGCAGCTCAGAAGGGTGCAGGCTCGGCCTTTACAGGTTTATATTCCGGCCCACTCTCCAGGCGACCGCCCCAGAATTCCAAGCAAGCGGCGCCTGCGGCCCGTCACCTCCGCACGCACACCCCGGGCCCCTTCTGGTGCGTCCAGGGAATGTGAATGCGTCTCGCTGTTTTCCCTCTGAACCAGAAGATCGACGCCGCTGCTCTGACACGCAGACTTTCCATGCAAAGCCACGCTGGATTTTTGCCAAATGAAAAACGCATCCAACAATCAAGTTTCTGAGAAGGTGTCTCGGGAATGATAATGTGTGGTGATGGAGGG
>RJWM01050266.1:0-10824 GCA_004363535.1 Dasyprocta punctata
AATGTATTCGTTATTGAGAGGGAACAATTAATACTCATATGATTGGATCAATCTTGCATGTCTATATCTGTTAATGTAAGAAACCATTTTAAAGATAACGATGCGCAAATTGCAACCATTGTCAAGCTTCTATCTTCCGGTTTTGTAAACCTGCAATGCTGTGTATTTACTCTAGTCATTTGCTTGTCTCTTTTGCTTGTTGTTTTTACTATATATGTCGTTTTTTTGTTGTTGTTGTTGTAGTTTTTGTTTGTTTTGTTTTTCTTCGCTCAAATAAAATTAAAAAAAAATAAATAAAGATCAGGGCAGAAATTAATACAATTGAGACTAAGAAAATAATACAAAGAATTTATGAATAAAAAGTTGTTTCTTTAAAAGAATAAATAGAATTGATAAACATCTAGCCAACTTTATCAAAAAAAGAAAGAAAAAGCTCAAATTCATGGAATCAGGAAAGAAAAGGGTTAAATCACTACAGATTCTGTTGAAATACAGATCACTATTACCTACTTTGAAAATCGTTACTCTCATAAGTTCAAAAACAGAAGAAATGGACAGATACCTAGAATTACCAAAGCTGCATCAAGAAAATATAAAATTTCTGAATAACCCAATATCAGTTAATGAAACTGAAAGTATAATTTCAAACTTACTAATAAAAAAGCCCAAGTCCTGATGAATTCACAACTGAATTCTACAAGAAACTTAGAGATAATTTAATACCAATACTCCTCAAATTCTTTAATGAAATTGGAAGGGAAGCAATTCTCCCTAACTCATTCCTGTAGGCAAGTATTATTCTGATACCAAAACCAGAGAAAAACCCCACCAAAAAGAACTATAGGCCAATCTCTCTACCGAATATCGATGCAAAAGTCCTCAGTAAAACAGAATGCAGCAAATCATCAAGAAGATTATACACCACGACCAAGTAGTATTCATCCTAAAATGTGTGTGGTTCAACATACACAAATCAATAAATGTAATATACCATTATCAACAGACCCAAAGACAATGTTCAAATGATCATCTCAATAGATGTAGAAAAAGTTTTTGAAAAGTCCAACACTCATTCATGGAAAAAAAACTAGAGAGAATCAGAATAGATGATCTTTACCTCAATCTGATAAAAGCTATCTATGACAAACCAATAGCCAACATTATATTAAATGATCAAACTGAAAACTTTCACTCTAAAATCAGGAACAAAACAAGGTTGTCCACTATCACCACTCCTATTTAATATAGTTCTGGAAACACTGGTCAGAGCAATTAGACAAGAGAGACAAATAAAATGAATAAAAGTAGGAAAAGAAGAAATTAAATTATTATTATTTGTAGATGACATGACACTCCACCTAGAAGACCCCAAGAACTCTACCAACAGAATTCTAGACTTAATAAGAAAATTCAGCAGCATATCTGGGCACAAAGTCAATACTCAAAAGTCAATAGCATTCCTGTACAAAAGCAACAAACTCCCTGAGAAAGAAATCAGGGTAAGGCCAGGAGTTTGGCTCAGTGGCTTAAGCGCCTGCCTGTCAGGCATGAGGTTGTGAGTTCGATCCCTGGTACCAGGAGAAAAAAAAAGAAAGAAAAGAAACTAGGGTAACCACACCCTTCATTCATGATAACACCAAAAAAAATGAAATACTTAGAAATCAATTTTAAAAAGGAAGTAAGAGATTTATATGTTGAAAATTACAGTACTCTGAAAAAAGAAATTGAAGAGGAATTCAGAAAATGTAAACATATCCCTTGCTCATGGATAGGAAGAACCAACACTGTGAAAATGACCATACTCCCAAAACTGTTATACAGGTTTAATGTAACCCCATTCAAAATACCACTAGCATATCTCACAGATCTAGAGAAAACATCCCTAAAATTCATATGGAACCGTAAGATATCAAGAATAGCAAAGGCAATCCTGGGCAACAAAGGCAAGTCGGGAGTCATCGCAATCCTAGACCTGAAATTATACTACAAAGTTGCTATCATAAAATCAGCATGGCACTGGCAAAAAAAAAAAAAAAGAAAAGACCTGAGGATCAAAGGAACAAAACAGAAGGTACAAAAACACTCAGCCATCTTATCTTTTACAAAGGGGCCAAATATGTTCACTAGAAGAAAGCCTCTCTAATAAGTGGCATTGGAAAACCTGGCTTTCCTACACGCCAAAGTCTTATACTAGACCCATGCCTACTGTCATGCACTAAACTAAAGTCAAAATGAATCAAAGATCCAAACACTAAACCTACTGAAAGAAAAATTAGGTAGAAATCTCAGGGACATAGAGGTAGGTAAAGAGTTCATGAACAAAAATCTGACTGCACAGGAAGTACTTCAAAGAATCAACAACTGGGATCTCATCTTATTAAAAAGTTTTTGCACATGGAAAGAACTCACCAATAGAGTGGAAAAAAAAACCCACAGATTGGAAAAAGATTTTTGCCAATGTCCTTCAGACAAAGGATTTTTATCTAGGATGTACAAAGAATTTAAAAAATCAGGTTCCCCAAATTTAAAGACCCAATCCAAAAATCGATATGTGAGATGAATATACAATTGTCAGGTGAAAAAATACAAATGGAAAATAAATACATGAAAAAATGTTCAACATCATTGTTCATTTGGAAAACACAAACTAAAACAACACTGACATATCATCTCATTCCAGAAAGAATGGCTAACATCAAGAGATTAGCCAATAACAAATGCTGGTGGGGCTGTGGGAAAAACGGAACCCTTCTCCATTGTTGGTACAACCACTGGTACAACCACTGTGGAAAACAGTGCAGAGATTCCTCAAGAAACTCGGATTAGAGTTACCATTCTACCCTGCTATTCTCACTCTGGATATTTTCCCAGAAGACTTGAAAACATCACACCACAGTGATATATGTGCACCCATGTTTATAGCTGTGTAATTTGTAATAGCTGGATCTTGGAAACAACCCAAATGCCCATCAGCTGAGGAATGGATAAAAAAGATGTGGTATTTTTATACAATGGAATACTATTCATAAAGAACAATAAATTCGAGGTTTTTATAGGTAAATGAATGCAACTGGAAGCCTTATTCATAAGTGAAATAAATCAAATTTGCATGTGTAAATACTGCATTGTTTCACTAGAGTAAGAAACTGAAAGAGTAAATAAATCCAAAAGTTACAATAGACATAGTAAAAGGGCAAGAAACTGTACAAAGGGAAATTACATTGTTTGATCCATCTTGCATGCCTGTATCTGGTAACCTGAGCAGCTATTTTGAAGATAACAATATGCAACATTAACAACGATTGTTAAATTCCTATCATCTTCTTTTGAAATCCTATATTGCTATTGTTTGTTGTTGTTGTTGTTGTCATTTTACTTTTGTTGTTATTTTTTGATGGTTTATCTGCTTCTTGATTTTTCTGTTTTTTTCTCTTTAAAATAAAAAATAGAAATGCCATAAAACACATTTTAGGACAATTTGTAAACTGAAGTACTGAATGTGTATGAAATAAAATCCAACAGATGCTTAAAAAATAGAAGAAAGAAGGGTAAGATTTGCCTTCACACAAAAAATGCTACAAATTTAAAAAACACATCATAGACACTGCCTTCTTCCTTACCCTGGTTTGTCTGTGGAAATTGATGATTATAAAAGTGAAATGACTTGCCTAAATGTACAGAAATTATTAGCGAAAGTACAATAAAATTCTATTCAACAAATTGTGGTCTGGTAAATTGAATTTTCTCATTAAAGTTTTACAGGAAACCCATTTGATATGTCACCACATTAAAAAAAAACCTTCTTATACATACCACCAAAGATACTGGAATATTTTATTTCTAGTGTCGCTATCCTAGATAAGATACTATGCTCTGTCTTTGCTATTTTAGGAGCATATTGTTTAGCATCAGTTTTGACTATTACATATTACAGATATGAAAATTATAGTAGTTAGAACTTAATTGTGCAAGGTTTTGAGGATGGATTTTAAGATATTTGGGTTTTATATTTCATTTTCTTTGGATTTGCATCTTCTAAAAGACAAATTAAAAATATTAAATTACAAATTCAAATGAGTTAATTTACAGTTCTCATTTTGTAATCATAGAATGTTTTTAAATATATAACTTAATAATTTCATTGCAGAAACTCCAATTTCTCTTTTATGGAAAGATATGAGTTAATCAAATAGATCTTTATTGACTGTTTCATTCCTATGGCAGAATCATAAGACAACAAATTGGAAAGAGAATTAAAGAACTCCTTGGCTTACCCCTTCACCTGTGAAGGAATTCAGGGACAAAAAGCTAAGTGATAAACGTGAAGTCACACTATCAGTGTGAGAACTTTAATAAAATCTCAGGACTATCACCAAAGATTTCCACCCTAGATGGTAAAGGAAGTAACTTCCCGCAGGATACAATTGCTATCAGTCAAGACCCATGAGTACATCTTCCTTGTGACCCCACAAACCTACTTGTGAGAATGTAATTTAATTTCTAGAAGTTGTCTTTTGATCCTAGAAAAGATGCCCTGTGAGTACTCTTTCATAGCCTTCTAAATCCTACTTCAGTTCTTCCCATGAAACAACTTTCAGCATTGAAGACATGCTTGTGGAATTCTAAGAAAAACTTGTTCTCTGCTAACCAAATCTCTGAAGTGATTTCACTCTAGGGAACAGCAATCTATCCTATCTGGCCTTTGCTTTAACTTATTTTAGGGCATTTTTTGAACGTTCATCATACACAGCATTCATTGTAAAATGTCTGAGGGAGCCACAATTTGTGAAGGTTGCCATTGTATCTCAACTGATAAACTCTCTCAGGTTTTACCTGGAGAAAATAATTCCTAATTTTTCAGGTTGAAAACTTACTTTGTTTGTGAAATACCATGCATCAATGAAATAATTTTTTTGTTGTTGTTGCTTGTTTAATTGAATAATATCACAAAGTGCAAAAGACTGGGCGATAAGGTGTCTGCCCCTATTTAAGTGAACCAGTAAGTACATCTGGAAAAGCAAACAACAATAGCAGTAATTATATTCCAGGAATTCTTCTAAGAGCTTTATACCAGGTAACTCATTTAATCATGACAAAAATCCCTACAGGGGTATCATCCCATTTTACAGATGAGAAATTGAGACACAGACACATTAGCTAACTTACTTAATATCATTACAGCTGAAAAGTGGCAAGACTGGGATGACAAATCCTGAAGTTTGTGCTTTTACGACTTTTCTACATTTAATATGAATAACTTGAAAAAATAAACTATTATTTCAGACTCATTTTATGAATACCCTAGGTTAAGGTATCAGGGGGTCCAAGGAAAAGACCTGGACAACTGAACCAATAAGTAAAGACTGAGTCATGCAATCATCTGACAATTTTTCAAAATTCAGTTCATAGTTTCACAATGTTTCATAAAATATAGTCAAATGTGGGAGAATGCGTCCATACCACACAACCTTGTTACTAAAATAATTCACTACCTACTATGTGCTAGGCTGTGAAACAAAATCACGAATTAAACACAGTTGTTTTCACAATGTTCATCCTTGTGAACAGAGGCAAGATTTGGACATAGGAAAGACTGTGATGACACAGAATGAATGGTATATGTCCAATTGGTAAACTGACAATAAATATATTTTTAAAATTAGAAATAATTTGAATACTCATCATTTCAAACACTAAAGAATTCTGAAGCCTTTTGGAGCTAATAAAAGTCAGACAATTGTGAAGTTTTTTATATTTTTATTATATTTGTGGCAACATTACTTTTCAAATCTTGGTATAATTAAATAAACATTTTAAAATACTTCATGTTTTTAAAGGAGTATGAATTGGATATCAGGTAAATATTTCTTTTATTACTGAATAACAACTTCCATTAAAACTTCAGTTTGTTTAATCTTTATACTTCTGGTCTGTTTTTCTTTCAAAAATAATAATACAGAAGTACCATAAATGTGTTTGATTTTACATTGTAAAAAGATTTCAAAACAAAGGACATAAGCATCAGGAATGCAAGGATGCTTAACAAATTAAACTCCTCCACTATAAATGTGCAATTTCCTTATTCTTCATGCATTAAATATGTTGTACAAATGTGCTTACATTTCAATGTGTCAATTTAATTTTGTTTTAATTTTCTTTATGCTGCATAATGTTGGTAGTTATCATTTACTCTTCAATAAGCTATCATTGGTTGTGTTTAATTTGATGGTTTATAGTCATTTTCATTCCCAACTCATTCTCACTGAACTCCATAAAAATAATAGAAAACAGCATAACAATTTACTCCCTGTTATGGACTGAAATGTGCCACCTGCCCAAAATTTATATACTGAAGACCTAACTTTAGAACATGACTGATGTAGAGACAGAAGTGACTGTTAACATGTGGTTATTAGAACTGGGCGTGGTGGCACACGCCTTTAATCCCAGCACTCGGGAGGCTGAGGCAGGAGGATTGTTGTGAGTTCAAGACCAGCCTGGGCTACAAAATGAGTTCAAGGCCAGCCTAAACTGCATAGTGAGACCCTGTCTCAAAAAATAGGCCTGGGGATTTAGCTCAGTGGCATAAGTGCCTGCCTGGCAGGCGTGAGGTTGTGAGTTTGATCCCTGGTACAAAAAAAAAAAAAAAAAGTGGTTATCGGGGGTGGGCCCTAATCCAATCTAACTGCTATGCTTATAAGATTAAGAAGAATTGGGAGGTAGAAGTTCAGTGGGAGAGCAATTTCCTAGTATGTGTGGAGTCCTAGGTGCACTCTCCAGTGATGCAAAAAATAAAAACAAAATAAGATGAAGAAATTTGGGGACACAGACACAGAGGATCCTGTAATGAGGCAGCAAAGGAGTGGCCACCTACAAGCCAAGGAGAGAGGCCTCATCAGAAACAACTTGCCAACACCTTGACCTTGAATTTCTAGCCTCCAGTCCTGTAAGAAGACAAATTTCTTTTTTATAAGCCACCTTGTGGATGGCATTTTGTTACAGCAGCAACAGGAGACTATGAAGATACTTGCTTTCCTCTACCACAAAGCCAGTTACTTTGAGGGACAGCTTTAAGAATCCTGGTTTTTCTATGCTATCTCATTGTCCACCTTCTGCTCCATGTTACATTGCTTCTCTTCTCCAGTCAGTCACACTGAATACAAAAATACAAGCTGTAGCTCTAATGAAGATCATTTGCGAAGCACAGAACCACATCCTGACCACTGTTTTCTTTTTATCAAGGACACCATCTCAGCATCAGAATGTCTCCCCCAAACTAAAAGCCACTGAAAGTCATAAATTTTGTCTTGACCATATTTATGACAAATTACTTTTAAAAATCATGCACTATAGGTATATTTAAAGTTCAAATTGGAAGATACAGTTACTTACCAACCAACCACAAACTCCTCTCTAAGAAGTACCCACTGTGTAAACTCCTGCTTTAAATACAAGAATCTTGAAGAGAATATGAAAGGGGAGATATTAAACAAAAGATGCAAATTTTCAATCATGCAAGAGGAATAGCTGCTAGAGATCTCATACATAGCATTGTGCCTATAGCTATCAATACTGCATACTTAAAATTTTTGCCCAGAGAGTTAGGCTTAGCACATAACAATGATGCATAAATAAATAACAGAGGGTATGAGGAAACTTTTGCAAGTAATGGACATTGCATTGATTGTGATGATGGCTACGTGGGTGTATACTTATCCGTAAATTCTCTAAGTTGTATATTTGAAATGTGTACAAATTTTGTATGTCAATCATATGCCAGTAAAATAGTTTTTAAAATAATGAAGGAAAAAGGTTTTTTTTATTTTAGCGAAAAAAAAAACAAAAAAACAGAAAAAAGACATATAAAACAAAAACAACAAGCAAAAGAGACAAACAAACGACTAGAGTAAATACACTACAGTAACATTGCAGATTTACAAAATCGGATGACAGAAACTTGACAATGCTGGCAAAATTGTGCATCGTTATCTTTAAAATGGTTATTTACATTAACAGATATAGACATGCAAAATCAATCTAATCATATGAGCATTAATTGTTCTTTCTCAACAATGAATAGATTCAAGAGTGTGTTCATTCTAGTTATCTTACATATACATATATACAGGTTTATATCTTTTCCTCTTCCCTTTTCTCTTCCCACCTTTTCCCTTCCCAGTTACTCTTGCACTTTGAGTTGTTCTTCACCCTTACGTAGCATTTACTATAGATTTTGGATCATATATACTTTTCCATTTCTTACATTAGGGAGACAATACGGTATTTACACATGCGGGTTTGATTTATCTCACTTACGAGTATGATCTCAAGTCTTGACCATTTACTTACAAAGGTCTCAACGCAATCTTTCTTAATAGCTGAGTAGTACTCCATTGTATAAAAATACCACATCTTTTTTATCCAGTCTTTGATTGATGGGCACTTGGGTTGTTACAAGATCTGGCTATTACAAATTGGGCTGCTATAAACATAGGTGCACAGATATCACTGTGGTATGATGTTTTCAATTCTTCTGGGAATATGCCCAGAAGTGGGATAGCTGGGTTGAATGGGATCTCCAATCCCAGCTTCTTGAGGAATCTCCACACTGACCTCCACAGTGGCCGCACCAGTCTACACTCCCACCAACAGTGGAGAAGAGTTCCTTTTTTCCCCACAGCCCCTCCAGCATTTGGTGTTGGTTGATTTTTGAATCTTGGCCATTCTTTCTGGAGTGAGATGGAATTGCAGCCTTGTTTTTATTTGCATTTCCCGAATGACCATTGATGTTGAACATTTTTTCATATATTTATTTGCCATTTATATTTCTTTCTCTGAGAAGTGTGTATTCATCTCAGATGTCCATTTTTGGATTGGGTCCTTGAATTTTAGGGGCCTGATTTCTTTTAATTCTTTATATGTTTTAGATAAGAGTCCTTTGTCTGATGAACAATTGGCAAAGATTTTTCCCAGTTTGTGGGTTTTCTTTTCACTCTGTTGGAGATTTCCTTTGACATGCAAAAACTATTTAGTAGGATGAGATCCCACGTGTTGATTCTGGGAAGTGTTTCCCGTGCTATCTGATTTTTGTTCATGAACTCTCTGCCTACTCCTATCACATCGAGATTTTTACCTACTCTGTCTTCTAGTAAGTTTAGTGTCTCTGTTTTTATATTCAGATCTTTGATCCATTTTGACTTTATTTTAGAGCATGGTGATAGGCATGGATCTAGTTTTAGTTTATGCCATATAGAGAGCCAATTTCTCCAGCACCATTTGTTAAAGAGGCTGTCTTTCTTCCAATGTACATATTTGGCCCCTTTGTCAAAGATGAGGTGGCTGAGTGTGTTTGTAGTTGTGGCTGTATCTTCTAATCTATTCCATTGATCTTCAGGTCTGTTTTGATTCCAGTACCATGCTGATTTTATCACAGTAGCTCTGTAGTATAGTTTCAAGTCAGGGATTGTGATGCCTCCTACCTTCCTTTTGTTGCCCAGAATTGCCTTTGCTATTCTAGGTCTTTTCTGGTTCCAGATGAATTTCAGGAATGCTTTCTCTAGCTCTGTGAGGTAGGCAGGTGGTATTTTGATTGGGATTGCATTGAATCTATATAATAATTTTGGGAGAATGGCCATTTTCACGATATTTGTTCTTCCTATCCATGAACAGGGAATATTTTTCCATTCTCTGAAATCTTCTTCAATTTCCTTCTTTAGGGTGATGTAATTTTCACTGTATAGATCTTTTACTTCCTTTGTTAGATTGATTCCTAAGTATTTCATTTTTTTGGATGTTAGAGTGAAGGGTGTGGTTTCCTTTATTTCTCTCTCAGTGACTTTGTTGTTTGTGTACAGGAATGCTATTGATTTTTGAGTGTTCACCTTGTATCCAGCTACATTACTAAATTTAGTTATTATTTCTAAAAGTCTTCTAATGGATTTTTGGAGGTCTTCTATGTAGAGTATCATATCGTCTGCAAATAATGATAATTTCACTTCTTCCTTTCCTATCCTTATTCCCTTTATTTCTTTCTCTTGTCTAATTGCTCTGGCTAATATTTTCAGAACTATATAGAATAGGAGTGGTGATAATGGACATCCTTGTCTTGTTCCTGATTTTAGGTTGAAAGTTTTCAGTTTTTCTCCATTTAGTAAGATGTAGGCTGTTGGTTTATGATATATGGCTTTTATCAGGTTGAGGTAGAGAACATGTATTCCGATTTTCTGTAGTGTTTTGATCATGAATGGGTGTTGGATTTTGTCAAAAGCTTTTTCTGCATCTATTGAGATGATCATGTGGTTCTTGTCCTTGGCCCTGTTGATATGATGTATTACATGTATTCATTTCCATATGTTGAACCATCCCTGCATTCCTGGGATGAATCCCACTTGATCGTGGTGTATAATCTTTCTGATAACTTGCTGCATTCTATTTGTCAGAATTTTATTGAGGATTTTTGCGTCTATGTTCATTAGGGAGATTGGCCTGTAATTTTCTTTTTTGTTGGGTCTTTCTCTGGTTTTGGTATTAGGGTAATACTTGTTTCCAGGAATGAGTTAGGGAGACTTGCTTCCCTTTCGATTTCATTGAAGATTTTGAGGAGTGTTGGCATTAAGTCTTCCCTGAATTTCTTATAGAATTCAGCAGTGAATCCATCAGGGCCCGGACTTTTCTTTGTTGGTAGAGTCTTAATTACATTTTCAATTTCATTAGCTGAAATTGGGTTATTCAGCAGCTTTACATCTTCTTGATTCAGCTTTGGTAATTCATAGGTTTCTAGGAATCTGTCCATTTCTTCTGTGTTATCGAATCTATGTGAGTAAA
>RJWM01050267.1:0-10789 GCA_004363535.1 Dasyprocta punctata
TAGATGGTATACAATGGTCTTTATAGGTTTATACAATTTTATTATCCATATTCCCACACTTAGCCATATATTATATAGATACAAGACCGGGAAATTATCAGTTTAATTTTTCATTACCTTTTTTTTCTATAAGTGACCTTCAAAGAAGTTTAATTGGCACTACTAATTCTTATAAGTAGTCACTTCCCCCATACGATTTCCCATAAGTATTGTGTAATGTAAAAGCTACACTTTGTGCACCGAGGATTGAAATTTACAGTGCCAGTTTAATTACTTTTATCTGAGCAAAAATTGAAAATATTGAGATAAATCGAAAGTTTGCTATACATCTTTGAAATTTTGAGGTATTTTTAATGTTGGTAGTACCAGGTTATCATTCATTACTCAATACTCAGCCCAGCAAATTGGGAAAAAAAATCCAGGAGCAAAAACAAATATTGTGGGTGACTGCCGTGTTCTGCCATTAGTTTGAGTTGTGTTTTTCATTTTGGGACTGGGTGATTCACCCACAGAGATTATAAAGCAAAGCAAAGAAGACTCAAAAATTTAATAAGACATTAGCTTGAGCTCCTTACACTAAAGACTGTCTCTGTCTGAATGCATGCACTTACACATGAGAAAACTCACACAAACATAGTGAATCCAAAAAGCAGGATTAATAATAAAATCCCTTTGCAGATGAAGAGGAAACACTAGCTACTACTTACGTACACAGATGTATTACAAGTGTCATTATTCTATTGAGATCTTGAAGGTCAAATATATGTCTGTATGTAATGTTCCTTTTCAGCAGAAGTTATGATCCTATTATGATGTCTCTGCTCCTTTATTTATGGAAGATGCCTTTTTAAAGGGGGATTATCTCATCCTCAGTCATTTATCTGAGGAAATATGCATTTGGTATCCCAGAATAAAACTATAATCAAAGGTTGCCAAAATCAAAGCACTTAGATGGGTTAAGCAAGGGAAACTATTATTATTCAGTTGGTGATTTTGTCCACATTACTCTAAATAACTGATTTAAAGGATCCTTTCTTGATGAATTGACTCATCTACTTACAGCTGTATCACCCAGCTATTATGGTGTGTGCCAATATTATGATTAATTACTGCATAAAACATTGTGAAAAGGAAGACAAATGAGCAGTTTTAGGTATCATATTTTTGTTTAGCTTTATATTCCCATTCCTAAGTATCCATGCTGTTTAAGACTCCTGCATTGCTTTTACTCCTATTAGTGAAAGTGTCTAGACTAAAGAAACTTTCCGTTTAACAGTAGTAAAGTATGTGTAGGACATATGTTACTGCATAATAACAGTGCTCAGTTCCTTATATTGAGGAAAGACAAATTTATAAACTATGTTTCTTTTCTCTCTATGGCAACAGACTTCGATATACCTCTATGGAGTTCTCAGTGATTATTTTCTTTTTGTCCCTTCCGTGTAATAAAACTACAAGTTTCATTTCGTCAGAGGTTAGATTAATATCAGGCAGTAGGACTGACATTATTATCTTGAGTTCAAGAGCTCAGAGATGGGAAGAAATGTATTGAAGTGTTGCAGCAATGATTGAGTGTATTCATTATTCTATTTCACAGGTAAACTCACTGCTAATTTTAGATTTATATTTGAGAATGTGGGATGAAATAAAATTAACAGATACTGTACTTTGGTGTCAACATTCAAGCTACATTTATGGTTATATAATAAGCACAAATATTTCAAGAAAATAAATTTCAAAAAGTGGGCTATGAATAGCTAGGTATACATATGAGAAAATGTTTTTTGAAATGAAGATTCTTAAAATTAGTAGATGTGTGGCTGTTCTAAATCTAGGTGGGATATATTGTTCTCACGATTCTTCAGACCCTGTGAGGCATTGCTTATGTAATCCTCACAGTATTTGTCCAAAATTGATTTGTGTGAGAATTGGAGAGGAGAGAAACAGAAAATCACATTCCTGCCAGATATTCACAAGAAAAAAAGAATTCTATGAGCAATTTTGGAAAACATCGTATTCTTTATTATTTTGTGGGAAGAAATACAGTTGATCACTATTGCATTTGCTTTAACAAAAGGCCTCCTTGAACTACCATTTTGCATATAAGAGAATTTTTCTCATCTTTAGCTTATTTCAGCCCTTTGATTCATTGAATACCATAAATCATTCTTTTGTTTTCCTCTTCTCCTTTCCCAACCCAACCAGGTTAAAACTGTTTCTTCACTGATTTTCCCCTTTCTGTTTGCTAAAGACGCACATGTTTACAAAAAAGCATGTTACTGTAGACCATTCAAAAATCACATAAACAAAATATTAATAAACTCCACAATCCCTTGAAGAAGCACATTGTGAACACCCTTGTATATATTCATATACAAGCTATATTTTTCCTCTCTTCCTTCTCCTTTTCCTATGTTTGAACCTAAACGAGATTACAATATACATCTAGTTTGTAATTTTCTTGTTGCACCTGTGAATAATATCAAGTACCTGGGACCTAGCCAAGATCCTCAACTGCCTATAAGAGGGCTATAACGAAAGGATGAAATAAGAATGTGACAAATTTAGTAATGCAGTTTAGGGGGCTGCCAGGTCAATGCCACAGGATGGGCAGAGACCAAGGTACTCCAAATCAGCCATTATTTATTGAGTATATACAACATAGGATGGCTAGTGGAAGATTTGAGGTTGTGGAAGATTCAGAGGTCGATCACTCAACAGGCAGCTGATAATCCTGGGATGACTCAAGAGGGCGGAGTTGATCTAATGCTAAGAAGGAGTGTTCTTTTTAATCTTAGTAGTTTTAGTTTAGTCTTAGTGGATGGGAGAGGATGGCCCATCCCAAAAGAGTTAATGGGAAGTCTCAGAAGGGTGGTACCATGATTTTATACCTCCATTTATCACTTAGGGGAGTATGCAAAATTAGCCATTGTGAATTTGTGGTCCCCAACAATCAAGGACACTTTCCGATGTCAGGACACAAAGAACTACCTCCAGTGCTTTCACAGTGATATAGTATTCCGAAGTTTGGGGAAAGGTCCAACTAGCCAACTCCTTCCATGGACAGTCCTTTGGTGCTGCTTGCCATGTCAAAAACCATTGCTGCTTTCAATGAATGTTAAAGCATATCCTGAAGCCTCTGAGGGAAATTTTTTGTAAAGTATGCCCTTAATCTAAAGGGCACAATTCATACATGTATATTGTACAGTCATGGTAACATTTTTTTCAGTTTTATCTGTCAACAGGACTTTTTCTCTTGTCTGTTTTTAGAACATTGTCAAAATTTCTCATATAATGACACTTTTTTATTTATAAAATAAATACAGAATTATCTCATTTAAATATTCTTTATTGTCAATTCCAAAACTTTCTAAGGAGAGTTTTGAATCAAAAAGTGCACTAAGCGTTTAAACTGATGAAGTTGTTTTTCTTTCTTTATCTTTTTTTTTTTTTTTTTTTTTTGGTGCTGGGTGTCAAACTCACAACTTCACTCCTACCAGGCAGGCACTTGTGCCATTGAGCTAAATCCCCAGCTCAATTTTTTCAAGACAGGGTCTCACTATGCAGTTCAGTCTGGCCTTGAACTCACTTTGTAGCTGACACTGGTCTCAAACTCACAATGATCCCCCTGCCTCAGCCTCCCGAGTGCTGGGATTAAAGGCATGTGCCACCACGCTGGGCAAAACCGATTAATTTTTTGATATGACCACCAAAATTTTAGATCTAGATAATTGTCACCACATAATAATGAATATTCTTTCTCCAGCACCTTTGTTCCTCTACAGTCTACACCGTCTACTATCTACTCAGCAGTCAGAACAGATACACTTAATAGATCAATTCTAGCCCATACAATTGGCATTTTGTCATTTAAATGTAAAGTTTCTATCATGACACATGACGAGTCCTGTGTTCCTTACCTCTCTGCTCCTTTTTCATTTCTTCACTCCAGCTAAACTCATCTTTATTTCTGTTGCTCTAATGTGCCAAGGATAGTCCTTCCTCAAACTTTGGCGCTTGGATATTATATTTTTCTGAAATCCTCTTCCCTGGCACAGCTGTATGGCTCAATCTGCTCTTTCCTTTAGATCTGAATTCAAATATCACTTACATATTAAGATAGAAGCTTGGGATGTAGCAAAAAATGCCTGGCTAAGTAGGCATGACTTGTTAATTACAAGATGCTAGAGGCATGAACAGATCAGTTCCCAAGGGCTTGCTTGTAGGTTAGATTTGATGTCAGTCTGAAGCGTAGAATTTAAGCATCACCACTCAGCACACTTACGTAGAAGTTCTCACTGGTCTCCTAGAGGTGTAGACCGTAGATGGCATAAAAGGACATACCCACACTTAGATAGAATACTATAGGTAGTCAAACAGGGCCAGGCCCTCGAAAGAGCCAGTGCAGAAGACCAGATACTTTGCAACTATGGGGGGAAAACACACCTCCCCCTGAGGGTCAGATTTCAAGATAAAATACAAAATAAATGCAGCAACACACTAAGGATAAGCATCAGGGATTGATACTCTACATAGGTATCAGATCATTTTGAGGAAGTTAGAAGGATCCACTAACCCAACTCTATAAGCAAAGGCCCTGTTCTGTATTCACCCTTGCTTGCTGCCTGACTTGCTTCCTCATTTCATTCTCATTTGATCAATTCTACCCGAGCAATCATCATTTGTAATCTTATTGGCTGACCATAGTTCTTTCCCACCTCACGCCCACCTTGCGAGTTTTTATATTTCCCCACCTTAGACCTGCCTCACCTCTCGGTTTTGCTCTCTAAAAATTCCTAGAAAAGGCTCCGGATTGGCTGCCCACTTGGGACCCCTCCTGCAAACCTAGTTCTTCTTTTTATTACTATTTTCACTAAAAACTCCCCTAATACCCTTTTTTTGGTGTACAACTTTATTTCTGAATGTTTGTGGAACCAGACGCTCGATACAGTAACACAATGAGGCACAACTTACTTGTCTTACTGCATTACTCTAATGCTGAGATCATTGTGTGATATATGACACACATTCAATAATCATTTTACTGAAGGAATAAATGCATAAAAATAGAAACGCATTGATTGCTAATATGCTAATTTCAAAACTGAACACCTGTTACTGTTCCTAAATATTTTTCAATTTTTTTAGTTTTTTTTTGTTTTATTTTTAGCTGTATCATCTGCCAATAACTGTTTTCTTTTAAAATGCTTATATCTAATATTGTGACATCTTTCCTAATTGCTACTGCATATCTTGAATTTTCTGGCCCCTGTGAACCATGGCTGCAATAGAGTCTCAGAACCTGGATGGCTGAACTCTTGGATTCACTTCTCTAGGCAGTCCGGAGTAAATAGGGTACCCTGAGCTGCTCTTCTTAAAGCAAAGTTTTTTTCAAAACAATTTATCCTTTTACAACATTGCTGATGGGTGGTATCTGGTCAATTCCTTAGATGCTCTCAAACCATCTTATTGTTCTGCTGCAAAGTATTTGCCATTTTGTTCTCTCAGTATTGAGGATTGAACATAGAAGCTTCATACTGAGCTACATCCTAATAATATATTTTCTTTTTTAAACAAGTTCTCACTAAGCTGTTTAAATACCCAAACTTCTGATCTTGCTGTTTTGGTTATCCAGAGTACTGATGAGGTTGGAAATTACAGTGTGGTAAACTGGCTGGGGAATTGGGTGTGAACTACCAATTACAAAATTCCGTAACACACAAACAATACAGTTCTCAAAACCCTGAATGTGGAACAAATCAGAGTGCTGTCTTCAATTTTCCCTGCAAGAACCCAAGGCGATTTTGATAGGGCAGTCTAGATCTGACATCAGACTGATGAATGTGAGATACAAAAATGGTTATTCTCTTCCTCAGGGCCAGTGTGCTCACTCTTACACAGTGGTCTGCTCTCGCTCCACACAGTATACATTTTTTTCTTACTTTTAGTTGACCTGAACTTGCTCAGCAGAGCATGTTTCTTTGCTTTTTGTACGTATAGGAAATATGAAAATCTAGCCACTTTTTTTCCCTTGTCTTAAGCAATTCTTTGTTCAGGACAGAAAGAACCTAAAAGTCAGTT
Source organism: Dasyprocta punctata (assembly GCA_004363535.1). Lineage (NCBI taxonomy): Eukaryota > Metazoa > Chordata > Mammalia > Rodentia > Dasyproctidae > Dasyprocta > Dasyprocta punctata. Next base: position 6,082 of record RJWM01050267.1, read on the forward strand.
TTAGAAGCAAAGTCTAGCACCCCAAAACCCAGTAATAATGGAACTACAGACATACACTACCATGCCAGGCAATTGAGTTTTTAATGGCATTTTTTTTCAGCATCCATCATTTTCTTAGCCTCAACTTTATACATGCTTTTCCTAGTAGCACAGTCAGCTATGAACTCATCAGTGGGATAATTCATAGTGTCCCTATGATCCAATCACTCTCCAGAAACCCCACCTTTGAGCACATACTTTTGGGGAACATGTGAGAATTAAACTATACTAGATTGGGTGCTCTATTTGCCCTAGTGTGTCACAGGACTCACCTTCTTAGCAGTGAGAAAATACATAAATGGGATGTAAGGCCAATTCTTCACTGGATATGTTTCCCTAATATACCATAGGCAAGTCAAATTCAGCATGCCCTAAATGGGACTGATCACTTTCTACTTGTATCTCCTATGGCTATTTGTTTATTTATTTATTTATTTAATACTACTATTTATTTATATTTAAAACAGAAAGTGAAGCTGGGCATGGTGGCACACACCTTCAATCCCAGCACTCGGGAGGCTGAGGCAGGAGGATCCTTGTGAGTTCGAGACCAGCCTGGGCTACAAAGTGAGTTCGAGGCTGGCCTGAACTACATAGTGAGACCCTGTCTCAAATAATAGGGCTGGGGATTTAGCACAGCAGCCTAAGCACCTCTCTGGCAGGAGCAAGGTTGTGAGTTCAATCCCCAGTACCCACAAAAAATAAAAATAAAAATAATTAAAATATTAACTGAGAGCCCACACAATGCTTTAGATTTTTTACTCTTCAAATGAAATATCAAGTAGTATTTGTTTATTTTATGCCCCCTCATTTTTTCTATTAACTTTTTCCCTCTCTACATCTACCTCAATATTCTAGCACAAACTCTCAACATGTCTTTCTTTGAAACCCTACTAGTTCCAGGTAAGTATTTAAGAAAATTAGTCTTGTATAATGTGTCTCTAGATGTGTCAACCTAAACTGTAGATGCCCTGTTACTTCAGTGTGGCAGTATTTTTATTGCTTATGTACATTTCCTCATTTTTTAAATCTTTGTTTCAGAATTTATTTGCTACTCTGACTGCAGATTTAATTATCTCAGCCACAGGAGCTTAGAAAGAAAGGACCAAGATTAGATGGCTATCAGATTGGCAAAAGGCACAAAATTTGATGTCACACTGTTGGCAAGGTTGTGGTAAAGAAGGTGAGCATACATTTATTATAGGGTGTAAAATTGGTAGGAATTCTCTGAAGGGTGATTTGGCAACAGCTATTTTATATAAGATGTACTTATTCATCTAGAAATTCCACTTCTAAGAATTTATCCTGCAGATGCACTTTCACATACCTGTAAAAATGTATTCACCTAAATAATCATTGCAGAATAAACAAACAGAAAATAAGCACCAACAATAATGGTCATCAGAAGTATAATGAATAAATATATTCCAACCATATAGTGGGATACTGTGCAATTAAAATGATTTAGCTAGTTCTGCTAAAGAAATAATGCCAGGGCTTTGTGATTAAAAGGGTATAGATATGTAAGGCTAATGTTATCATTTGTATGCAAATTATATACACACATATATGTATATCCTTAGCTATGTATGATCTATCTCTAAATGGCTACATACACAAAATATAGGGTTGGTGATATAAGACAAAAGGCTAAACTTGGTGGTGTGTGAAACTTACTTGTCACTGTATATCTTTGATAAGTTATGATTTTTGCTATGTACATATTTTTGTTATGCACATATTTTGACCACTTTAAATTGATATAAACAAAGCAAATGACCAAGAGGTAAGACTTGATATAGTTCAAAATGTCAGAAATAGCTGCATATGTAAAATGATATATATCAATGCCTTTTATTCATACTGAAATTAGCAAAAACATACAAATACATTGCATATGTAAGTACTTACATGTAGATTTGTGCAAATGCAAAACAACCTAAATAATGTTTAAAAGACACCTAAGCATTCTAGATTATAACAGTATATGTTTAAGTGAAGTGTTCAATATGCTGCTTAATTGTCTGATCTATAAACATGTTTCCCTTTCAAAACTAAACGTACAAGATAATGTGTGCATGGCTGGTATATCAGCTTCATTTTTTCTCCTGGAAAATCGTGACTTTTATAAATACATTTCTGGGACTACTATAAAAATAAAGAATATATTTAACCATTCAAAAGTTTTATAGTTTTGCACTTAATTAATCAGATGCTGGACATTTTTGTGCAGCATATCCCATAATCATAATTAATCCATATGAAAGAGTTACCCATATATTCAATTCAAAAACACTTAATTCCAAGTGCAAGAGCTGACTTTTCACTGTAAATAGTTCCCTGGTTGGTTTTATCTGAACTTTAAAGAAATGTTTACCCCCCAAAATACCTTTTGTTTGCCCTGCTGCCTATATACCAGTTTGGATTAGCTCTGAAAATCTGTAGCATACATGATACCCAGGAAAGCAAGTCCTAACACAGAACCTTTAATCAAGAAAGATAAGAGTCTGAGGATAATGATTCTCAAATTCTACCCAACAATACAAATTGTTAATTAAAATTATGAAAAGTATTGTAAAATTCTTAAACTAGAGAATGTAATTTTAAAGCTTTTCATGTACCCATAAAACACTGAGTTCTCAGCATCTCAACAAAATTTCAACAAATGTTGATTTCACCAAATGGCAATCTAGAACTTGAACTGCATTAGGGCTATACGCAATGGGTCTTTCTTTAGATAAACCCTAAAAGACATTCTTTAGCACACATTTTCCAAAATCCCATACATCTAAAATGTGTAAAATATATGAACATACAATTGAAATACTGGTAAAACTGAAGTACTAAATTGTAGTGAAAAGAAAGATGGCATTAGGCTAAAGAAAGAGGATGTATGAATCTTTCAAAAAAGAACTCAATTTAAGATATAACTGAAATTATTTGAAGAAGCTAAAAAATAGTGCTTTGGGGGAAGTTTCAAAAAGCATTTAGAATTTTGTTGGTTCATTTGTTTGCTTTACATTTTTTCTAGTACTAGAAAATCAAATCTAGAGCTTTCACATTGAACTACATCCCCAACTCTAATTTTAAACCAGGATTTGTTACATTGTTAAATTACCCAGGACTTGAATTTGGGATCTCCCGCCTTGGACCCCTAGAGTACTGGGATTATAGACCTGCATCAACATGTCTGGATTTAAAGTCAAATTTTTCTTGCCAGGAGGATCACCTGTGTTCACTCGTTCTCTGTGTCCCTTTCTGACTGTCTCAGTGCAGGTAGGTTAAGCCAATTCCACCTGGAAGACAAAAGACATACAGAGCTACAAACATGAATGAAAAGCCAAGGAAGTTAAACTGAAATGAAAGACAAATTTGTTCACTTTGAGAATGAGGCCGTGATCCTTAGCTCCAGAGGCCTGCATAGTTCCCATGGAGGCCAGAAGGGAGAGGGCCTCCTGCAACAAACAGCTTCATCTCAGGCCAGTTGTAACAGTGGGTGTAGAGTGCATTCGGGAACTCCTCAATGCCACCAAAATAGTTCATCCAGAGGTCATCGTGGTTGAGCCAGCCTCTGCCACAGATGAGTTTGAGTTTCTTCCCTGCAGGCCCAGGAAAAGAGTCCAAGCTGGGAACAGACCTCTCCTCCAGAAATTTCTGAGCACGGATGTCATAGAAGAGTAAGGAGCTATGACCTGTGCCCACAGTTACGATGTACTGGTAAAAGCTCAGAGAGCGCACACCTGTGCCGCCCTCTCTGGAGCACAGGGGCCGAATGTTCGGCTGGCGCTGGCGTGGATCAAGAAAGGATACATGTGATTGGGAGCCTACGGCGTACAGGGATAACTCATCACAGTAGGTCAGGCACACATTCTCTCGACAGTAGGGCAGCCTGATAGACAACAACCTGAACAGATTGTTTCGGGCTTTCCACAGGTGAAAGTAACCATCTAAGGACACTGCTCCCAGCTCCTGGTTCTTGCCACTGAATGCCAGGGCTCGAACTTTCCGATTACCAGGGTTGCTGCTGGCTCTGGGAATCACCTCAATGTCAGTCGGACAGATGTGGGCATACGCTGGAAGTTGTCCATCATTGTGCCAGGCACTGCTGCTACTGAACATGTCAGGATCCACTTGCCACAATGCCATGGTGCCATCACGAGAGCCACTCACTGCCACAGTGTCATTCATCCAAGCGATGCAAAAGATCCAGTCCTTGTGGCCATGTCGGTCGCCCAGGCACACGGGGTCTAGTGTGGGCAGCTGGTAGACTGCTAGGCTGTTGGGGTTTTCGCCCCCCGTGGCTAGCAGAGTCTTGGAGGGATTCAGCTGGATGGCATGGATGCCTGAGGTCATCTCTGCTGGAGCCAGGCCAGGAACCCTGTCCTGCATCAAGGGGATGTGTGTTACATGGCCCGTCTTCACATCTACCACGAAGAGGGTGTTGCATTTGGTGCCGCACACCACTTGCCTGGCGTTCAGCCACTGTGACGCGAACACCTTGTTGAGGGTGCCCAGGGCCAGCTGACGTTCGGTCAGCAGCTCCGGCAGCCTCTGCACCGCGTAGCCGCGCAGCTCGCCCTCGAAGCCCCGGAGATTGGCGCATCCCCCTGCGCACACCTCGCGGCCCTTCAAGTAGTACACCACGGAGCGACGCTCCGCCAGCCCCTTC
>RJWM01050268.1:0-10822 GCA_004363535.1 Dasyprocta punctata
ACACGCACACACCACTCTACCAGTTTGTGCAGCAAAACTTCACTGTTGTTTACTCTTATGAAAGAACATTCCAATATAAGATTTTACATTAAAGTAATGAAATCAGGGCCAACAGAAAACTGTCAATGTATCAAATTCAACACAGCCAAAACTGAATTTAAACTTTTTCCTTCGAGCTGGATTTCCTGCCACGCACCTTGTTTTATAGAATGGCCTCACCATCTGTTCACTCGCTTCAGTTTGAAAATCTTACTGGTTTTGTTGGCTCTTCCTTCTGTTTTACCTACCCCTGCCTTTAGCTCCTTACTTTTTCCTACCAAATTTCCCCTCTCTCTCCTCTGCCATGGGGTCCTCACTGCCCAGGGCTAAGTGTCTGTGATTGTTATTCTGTGGGGCTGCAACAGCCTTCCACGTGCATTACTATCTTCTACTAAGCCCCCTATTCAGTCTGTCTCTCTTTTCCTCCACGTGTGCATTTGCAGACACACACCTGTCCGCATCCCTCACCAGTCTGATGGATGATTTCCAGGAGTGGCTGTGCTGACCTTTCCATCTCCACAGACCTCATCCACCACACACCCCTTCCCACAACTACCCCGTTTTGCCACCTGGGCTTCTTCAGGTTCTCAAACACACCTTGCCCTTTAACCATTCATGTTTCCTCTCCCAGAAACACCTTCCACCACACCCTTACTCTGCCTGAGCAATTCGCATCATCCTTCGGGGCTGGGCGAAGTATGGCTTGTGCCACCATTGTTCCATCTTGGTGACTATGGTCCTGTGCATGCTCCACAATTAAGGCATTAGTTCACTCTAAGCCTCCATTGTGTGCGAGGTCATCCAGGGAACAGAGCTCACCTGTGGGAAGAGGCTGTTCCTGGCTAACATCTCCAAGGAAGAGATAGAACCTCACACTTGGAAGCCAGCTGTGGCTAAAGCTCTCAGTGTGGACTACCAAAGGCCCCTGGGGGCTCAGAGTGAACTTCCTGATTGGTCAGTTTGCATGGAGCTAAACTCACAGAGACCACCAGAGGCCCAGGCAGTGTCTGTGAAGATGTGCCAGCCTTGTAGGGCTGAAAGTTCCTGAGATTCTAAGAAACTGCCTCAGAATCACCTGCACTGCTTGTCTCAAAACACTCTTAGGCCCACCTTTGATTATAAATCAAAATCCATAGGCATGGAACCTTGGGATCTGTTTTAACGAGATTCTCAGGAGATTCTGATGCACATAGAACTTAAGCTCCCAGGATAAGAGATAAGGCACCTCATGACAGCAAGAGAAACAAAGCAAGGTTACCACCGTCTAGTATCCAGCACTGGATTTCACTCCCGAGACCTTGTTTCCTAACATAAAAGAGACACATTATTTTCATCAGTTAATAAAGAGTTCAAACAGTACTGCAATCTGGGGAAGAAAGTTAGGAAAATAAACAATTGGTTTGTCATGCTGAATGCAGCAGCACAAGTAAAGTTGAGGAGGAAGCAAAAAACAAGTAACAGAAGTCCAAAATACAAAGTGTCTACCTGATAGTATTAGTCCCCACCTGGCAATGTTTTGTGCTGGAGGCTGACACAGGAGTACAGTAAAGTACTAGGTACATTCCTGACATAGAGGAGCTCCCCAGCAGATGGCAACAGACCCAGGAGTGCTTCCACTCAGTTTTCCTTTTACATGCATTTCACTGGTCCATTTTTGAAGGTTCTAAGGAAGATAAACCAGGAGGAACAGTCTCCTGGTCCTCACACCTGATGCTCATGAAACTACACCAAGTAAGTATGGGTTGGACTCACCGGCCTTGCCCATAGGTGGGTACACATGCAGATATAGGGGCCCTTGTTCTCGAGCAGAGCGTTGCTCTAAACTGCTGATACCCGGGGATGCTGGGTTCCTCAGGCCACTCTCCCAAATATTCTGATCTACCCAAACCAATTGTGGATGGGACACATAGTCACAAAGGTGCAAGATAAGGTCTAGAAAGACTAAAAAGAAAGTTGTGAAATCAAAATGAATATGCATGGAAGGCAAAAGATAGGGATATTAGTCACAGGGTGAATCCTAGAGCTTTTACCAGCTTTCTTCCATACTGAGGTTCTCAAATATCACAGAGAGGGTGGAGGTAGTATAGTTTCCTCTCCTCTTCTGATGTGCCTTATGCTTTTCAGTTGGAGAATAGGGTGACATGTAGGTCTTTCCATGTGATTCAGACGTATCTCCAAACACCACTGAGCACATCAAAGTGTCCCAAATGTTATTCATGTTGCTCCTTCTCTAGTACTACTATTCAAATTCAAAACAGGTAATATTTATATTATATGACACAAGCCAGGCGTGGTGGTGCATGCCTTTAATCCCAGCACTTGGGAGGCTGAGGTAGGCAGAGCACTGTGTGTTCAAGGCTGGCCTGAACTACGTAGTGAGACCCTGTCTCAAAAAAACTAGGGCCGGGAGTTTGGCTCAGCGGCTTACTCGCCTGCCTGACAGGGATGAGGTTGTTAGTTCAGTCCCCAATGCCACAAAAAAATTTAAAATAAATAAATTATATGACACAGGGTAATGGCAGCACTGGCGGGATGTATGTGGCCTGACTGCCCCAGGCAGGGATTCCCCTGTGACCCAGCGAAACACCAAGAGCAGTAGGATGCACACAGCTGGACTGCCCCAAGACTTGGGTATGGACATAAACACCAGCAGTTGGTAAGTCAGATAAATCATCATTGTGCTTTAGCACACAAACAAGTGGAATAGAAGGGGGCAAGTGGGGTCGCCATTCTTTACTTTTTGTTTTTTATTTTTATTTAATATATATTATATAGATAGATATATAGATATAGATATAGATATAGATGATACAGATATAGATATAGATGTATATATATATCTCAAAGGACTGAGGAGAACTCCAGCAACAGAGTTCCAACCCCAGTCACCACATCCAGAAGCCAAGATCAGTCTTATACCCAGCACAAATCCCACTGCAAAGTTGGCTAGAATATACAACACGTTTCTGAAATCAGACTTGGACCTACTACAGAGCTGCAAACCAGAGGAATTTTACTTTGTTGATTTTTCTATGTTCGTTTGATTGGTTTTCCTTTTTCTGCCCAGTTGAGGTCTTATTTTTTAATTTCATTTGGTCTTGTTTTATTTTTTTATGGTTATTTCTGTTTTATGTTCTTAGTCTTTTTTTCTCTTTCTCTTTATTTCTTTTCTCTTTCTTTAATGACTTAGACTTATTACTTTTCTCTTTGTTTTCAGCTACTAGTCTTCTAACTCTCTTTTGCAAACTATTTTGCTTAATTTTATGACACTTCCATGTGAATAAACATTGTGTCTACTCTGCCTGGTTCACTTCACTACTCCTGTGCATCCTCTTCTATTCTTTCCCTCCACTATCCTACAGTTTCCCAAAACTTATGTGATCATCCTATGCCCTCCAGCCTTGCTCTTCCTATATAGAACATCACACATCTCTCTATCTTGCCCTGTCCCTCTTAATCACCCAACCCCCATGACAGGGTAAAAATCACTCCACTCAAGGCAAAATTATTGCATATAGGTTCCTAGTGTATGCTAGATTCTGTTGCACAACTATAAAATTTGGTCTTTTGGTTAAAAGTACCACAGTTTGTCAGTAGCCAGGCTGTTAGCAAGACTATTGTTATTGTTAACTGTACTATTTTAACCAGGATACCTTATCTGCTATAATCAGGTTTTCTCTCCTGTATGACAACACTGTGATTGTATGGGATCATTACCATCACCTTAATCCAGTACCAACAGCCTGGATGCTGAGTCAAATAGGCAACAACTTTCATCCTCAACACTTTGGGAAGGTAGGTTCTTTGGATAGACACAAATACCAAGAATCACCTACATATCTGAAAGATAGCCCTGTGGGACAGCAATATCCTAGGGATAAAGCTACCTACCATAAGAAACCTATAAGCATCAACACAGAAATTAAAACAATACAAAAGTAGAAAACAGAAAATGATAAGACACAGAAGCAAAATGCAACTCCAAACCCTCAGCCCACCCAAGATAAGACCAGAGCACAATAAGGTAGAGGGAATCACAAGTCAGCCACTGGAACTTTCTGAAATTATAGCAACAAAAGTGGAAAAACAAATGTAAGAGGATGTAGAAAACATAATCTCTAAGGTGAAAAAAGAAATGATGGTCAAAATGAATGACATTAAAGCAGACATAGATTTAAAAAAAAAAAAAGAGGAGCATAGGGAAACAATGGAAACCATGAAAGCCCAACACAGGAGAGAAGTGGAATCCATGAAAAGGATACAAACAGAAGTCCAGGAGATTAAAAACTCCATTGAAAGTATATGAAACAGACTAAATGTAAAATGAGGCTAGAATATCAGATCTAGAAGACAGGATTGTGACTAGTGACCATGAAGAGAAAGATATCTTGAAAACAGTGAGACCATGAAAAATCAATCCAACAGCTACAGAATGAAGCAAAGAAGAATAACATAAGGTTGACTGGAATCAGAGAGAAAGCCAGTGATGGTGCAAAAGACATAAAAACACTTCACAGAAAACTTCCCAAACATGGATAAAGATTTTAACATACCAATAAATGAAACGTATAGAACTCCAGATAGGCATGATCAAAATAAATCGAACCAAGGCACATAATAATCAAGATTCCAGAAATTCAGCACAGGAACAGAATATTAAAAATGGTAAGAGAAAGGAAACAAATCACCTATAAAGGAAAACAAATCAGAATCACAATAGACTTCTCAACACAAAACTCAAATCAAGGAGAGCTTGGAGTGAGGTATTTCAAGTCCTAAAATAAAACAATCTTCAACCCAGACTGATGTACCCCACAAAACTATCTTTCAAAATCAATGGAGAAAATAGGTATTTCCATGAGAAAGAACAACTGAATTTTTTTATTTAATGAAATTTATTTAAAAATTAGTTTTACTACCAAATACACTATAATTCACTCGCTTTTATTTTGGGAGACAATACATTTTAATTGAAATTAAGGAAAGTTTGGAGTTTGTACAGTACTCATCAATTCAGAAGCAATGTGCTTCCTCATCAAAACACTTAATCTGAATTGAATCTGAGGATGAACTGAAGAGTTTTCCTTCCACATCAGTCTGCACTAGACTGTTGTATATATTAATAAAGATCTATGCTTCTTAGTGTGCTTCTCAGTAATTAACATGAGGTCTAGCTCTCTGAAACTGGCTCCGTAAGCCATCTGAGTAAAACCTAATGCAGGGATATAAGACTTTGTCATGACCATGATTAGTGGCGGAACAATGAAAGGGATTAGTCCTGCCAGAGTTATACACAATGCTGGCCTTGGGCTTTCAGGTAGCTAAGTGCTGGTGATTGGTGGCCTTGTTGAAAGTATTTCTTGCTTCTGCTTCTTCTTGAAGCTGCATGGGGATGTATGATAGCATTGTGCCCTATTCATACACACTGAAAATGATGGAAAACACCAAGGCCTTGGACACAAAGTGGGAAGGTCAGGCTGGAGAGATGTCTTGAGAGAAAGTGTATCTGTTCTCCTGCTGGCTCCTGGTCTCATTGGGAAAGTACACTTCAGCATTTTGAAGATGCTTGAGAAAACTTCTGAATCAAGTGAAGCATACTGGCCCCTACTGAAAGTTTTCTTCAGGAAGATACCAACCAGTTCTGATTAACATACTTTTACAGCTTAGTAAAGGGACTGAATCAGAAACATGTTGCTCAGTTTGAAAACCATGGGTGCAACTCTCAGAACAGTGATGGCTCTGATTCTTGCCTGGATCACATGGTCATGTGGTCAGCTGAGCTACAGGAAGAACCACAATTCACGGAAAAGTACTTCCTGTGGGACAACTGAAGAAATTTATGACCACCAAACCAACTTTACATAATGCTCTGAAGGATATACTAGAAAGAGATAATGAGACCACAAACACATAAACACCAATAGAGAGAAGCTGCCAGGCAGGGAAAGCAATTAAACAGAGGAGAAAGACAGGGAACTGACAACAGGAAAATAGCATGAAAAAGATAAACCAGTACATATCAGTTATAACCATCAAGGTAAATGGTCTCAACTCACCAATAAAAAGAAACAGACTGGCAAAATGAATCAAGAAACAAGATTCAACAATACACTGCATTCAAGAAACACATTTAATCCCCAAAAAATTCAGAGACTAAAAGTCAAAGGATGGAAAATAATACTCCATGCCGCAGGAACCCAGAAAAAAGCAGGGGCAGTTATTCCATTTGCAGACAATGTAAACTTTAAGCCAAAACTCATCAAAAGAACAAAGGTCACAATATGTGTTTGTTAAGGGAGCACTTCAAGAAGAGATAACAATCATAAATATATATGCACCAAATACTGGTACATCAAACTACATAAAATAAATATTGACAGACATGAAAAACCAAATAAGCCCTAACACAACTGTAGTGGGGGACCTTCATATTCCACTCACAAGCAGAGAGACCAACAAAATGTGTATGTATCAAAATTAAACCAAGCCTGTGATCTAACAGACCTGGTAAATGTCTACAGAGTGTTCCACTGCAAAACATCAGAATACACATTCTTCTCTTCTGCACATGGGGCATTCTCCAAAACAGAACACATATTAGCCCTCAAAGCATGTTTAAGCCTGGGGAGTTAGCTCACTGGCATAAGCACCTGCCTGGCAGGTGCAAGGCTGTGAGTTCAATCCTTCGTACCAAAAAAAAAAAAGTTTAAGTAAGTGCAGAGGAATTGAAATCATCCCATGTATACTATTCAACAATAGCACAATGAAACTAGAAATCAATGACAAAATAAAACCACAAAAACTACATAAATGCATGGAAATTAAACAACAACCTTCTGAACAATCAATGGGTCACAGAGGAAATTAGACATGAAATTTAACAGTATATGCAATTAAATGATAATGAAGATACAACATACCAGAATTTATGAGACACAGTGAAAGCAGCCCAATGAGGGAGATTTACAATGATGAAGTCTCACATCAGGAAAACAGAATGAGCTCAAATAAACAATCTAAGTTTGAACCTGAAACTTCTAGAAAAAGAAGAGCAAATCAAACCCAAAGCTCATACAAAGGAGGAAATTACAAAGATAAGAGCTAAAAATAATTCAACTGAGACTAAGAAAACAATACAAAGAATCAAAGAATTGAAAAGTTGATTCAATGAAAGAATAAGTAAAATTGATAAACCATTAGCTAACCTCATCAAAAATAGGAAATTAAAAACACAAATTAAAGCAGTTAGGAATGAAAAGGAGGAAAACACAACAGATCCTACAGAAATCCAGAAGATCATCAATACCTACCATGAGGACCTATATTCTAATAAGATGGAGAACACAGAAGAAATGGACAGATTCCTAAACATAATTGAATTACCAAACCTAAATCAAGAAGATATAAAGATTCTAAATAACCTGATATCAATAACAAAGTTGAAAATGTAATTAAAAATTCACTGACAAAGAAAAACCAAGGCCCTGACAGATTCACTTTTGAATTCTACAAGAAATTTAAAGAACTAATGCCAATAATTCTGGAAGTCTTTCATGAAATTTAAAGAGAAGCAATACTTCCAAAATCATTCATAGAAGCAAGTATTACCCCAATTAAAAACTCAGAGAAGAACCCAACCAAAAAAGAAAGCTACAGGCCAATCTCCCTAGTGAACATAGCTGCAAAAATTCTCAATGAGATACCAGCAAACAGAATGCAGCAAATCATCAAGAAGATTACATACCATGACCAAGTAGGCTCCATCTCAGGGATTCAGGGATGATTCAACATATGCAAATCAATACATATAATATGTCATATTAACAGGACCAAAGACAAAATTCACCTGATCATCTCAATAGATGCAGAAAAAGCATTTGACAAAGTCCAACACCCATTCATGATAAAAGCCCTACAGAAAATTGGAACAGATGATTTTTACCTCAATCTGATAAAAAAAAGACCATCTATGACAAACCAATGGATAACATCGTACTAGATGGTCCAAAACTGAAATATTTCAAGAACGAGACAAGGATGTCCACTATCATCACTCCTTTTTAATATAGTTCTGGAAACACTAACCAGAGCAATTAGACAAGAGGAAAAATAAAAGGAAAGAATAGGAAAGAAAGAAATTAAATTATCATTATTTGCAGATGACATGATACTCTACATAGAAGATCCCAAAAGCTTCACCAGAAGACTTGTAGATTTAATAACCAAATTCAGCAGTGTAGTGGTATACAAAGCCAACATGGTAAAACTAATAGCATTCCTGTATGCAAGAAACAAACTCACTGAGAGAAAAATTAGGGAAATCATGCCCTTCACAATAGCATCAAAAAAATAAAATACTTAGGAATCAATCTAACAAAGAAAGTAAAGAATCTATGCATTGAAAATTACAGTACTCTGAAAAAGGAGATTGAAGAGGAGATTATAAAGTGGAAATATATTCCTTGCTTATGGATAAGAACCAACATTATGAAAATAGCCACACTCTGAAACTCTTATACAGATTTAATGCAATCCCAATTAAAATGCCATTAGCATACCTCCCAGAACTAGAGAAAATATTCCTAAAATTCATTTGGAGCCAGAAGAGACCTAGACTAGCAAAGGCAATTCTGGGCAACAAAGGCAAATCAAGGGCCATCACAATCCCTGGACTGAAATTATACAACAAAGCTATTGTTTTAAAATCAGCATAATACTGGCAAAAAAACAGACCTGAGGATGAGTGGGATAGAATAGAAGATGCAAACATAACTCTGAAAACACTCACCTTATTTTTGACAAAGGATCCAAACATACTCACTGGAAGAAAGATAGCCTTTCCAATAAATGATGCTGGAAAAATTGGGTTTTCTACATGATGAAGACTAAAACTAGTCATGTCTATCACAATGCACTAAACTAAAGTCACAGTGGATCAAAGATCTAAATATTAAAACAGACACACTAAATTTACTGGGAGATAAAATAGACAGAAACCTTGAAGACATAGGTGTAGGAAGAGACTTTATGAACAAAACCAGACTGCATGGGAAATACTACAAAGAATCAACAAATGGGATCCCACTTTACTAAAAAGCTTTTACACAACAAAAAAAAATCACCAACAGAGTGAAAAGATGACCCACAGGGTGGGAAAAATTCATAATCAGTTGTCTATCCTTCAAACAAAGGACATATCTAGAACATATAAACAACTGAAAAAAGTCAGGCCCACAAAATTCAAAGATCCAATCCAAAAATGGGCATCTAAGATGAATACGCACTTCTCAGATGAAGGAATACAAATGGCAAATAAATACAGTAAAAAAATTGTTCCACATCATTTGTCTTTAGAGAGATGCAAAGTAAAACAATATTGAGATTCCATGTCACACCACAAAAAATGGCTACCATCCATAAAACAACCAATAACAAATGTTGGTGGGGCTGTGGAGAAAAAGGTGTCCTTCTCCACTGTTAGTGAGAGTGTAGACGGGCGCAACCACTGTGGAAATCAGTGTGGAGATTCCTTTAAAAACTTGGAGTAGAGGTCCCATTAACCTAATTATTCCCCATCTGGGTATCTTTCCAGAAGAACTAGAAACATCATAACATAGTGATATACATGCACCCATGTTTACAGCAGCACAATTTGTGATGATAAAATCTTGGGAACAACCTAAACACCCATCAGCTAAAGAATGAATGAAAAAGATGTGGGTTTTTTTATATAAAAGGAGTACTACTCAGTCATAAAAAGAGATAGATTTGACTTTTATAGGTAAATGGATGCAGCCAAAAGCATATTCATAGGTAAAATAAATCAGACCCACATGTGTAAACACTGTATTGTCTTACTAGTGTGAGAAACTGAATGAATAAATAAGATTCAAAATGTATGACAAATACTGTGAATTGGGAAGAAACTGTTCAAAAAATGCCCCAGAAGGCCGCCCTCAATTGCTGTGCACAAGATCCAGCTCTACCAGGTCCCACAGCTCAGTGCAATCTACCACAGGAACACCCAGCCAGCCTCACAGGACACAGAGGTACTCAGCCCAGCCCAGCACAGGACCCCAGAGCCACTCATCAGGGACTGACCAGCATAGCTGCAGGGCCTTGGAGAGCTTGGGCTTCCCCCACCAGAGCACAGAGCACGCACGAGCTCCTTACTTCAGTGGAGCAGGCTGCGTGCATCCTAGAGCTTGCAGGCCCTGCCCACCCAGAAGCAAGGCCCTGGCACTGTAGGCTTGGGACTCATCCAGGCTTGCCTAGTACAGTGGAACCCTGAACTCCTTGCAGGCAGAATTAGGGTCAGGGCGGCACCACACTCCAGGGTACACTCTGCCTAGCTCCCTGTTACCGGGAGGCCTTGGCCTCCACCCACGAAGGTGGAGGCTCCACCCACACACCCCGGGAGGCTGCTCTCACTTGCTGTGCACAAGATCCAGCTCTACTGGGTCCTGCAACTCAGCGTGACCCACCAGGGGAACGCCCAGTCAGCCTCGCAGGACACAGAGCAACATAGGCTCTAGAAGAAAATGACAAAATGAAAGACCAAGAGGCAGTCTCAGTACCCCAGCCCACTGAGAACAAAACCAAGAGACACTGAAATGGAAGACAGTGGGAGTCACACAACTGAACTTTCTGAAATGATAAAAAATGTAGTAAAGAAACAGCTCGATGAAGCTATAGAGAAATTCAAATCAGAAATATTCTTTCAACTAAAAAATGAAATAACAATCATTATTAAAGAAATGTTGTGTGTATCTAAAGAAGAGCA
>RJWM01050269.1:0-10822 GCA_004363535.1 Dasyprocta punctata
GGGCACTTAAAATATTTTGAAAATTATTCCAGAGTATGCTGTGTTTTCTTTCTTTCTCCCTTCCCCCCACCCCCACATGATTTTTTGAGACAAGGTCTTGCTTGGTTGTTCAGACTGGCCTTGAACTGCTTATGTAGCCCAGGCTATCCTCGAACTCATGGCAACAGTCCTTCCCAGACTCCCTAGTGCAGGGTTTACAAGCATGGGCCACTATGCCTGGTGCAGACTGTTTCTTTTTACCATATGGCCTGGTGAACTTGAACAACTGTCTAGTAATTCATGGCTGAGTGTGGATAGTAACATTGGCCTCAGTGGCAAAATGACTCAAGAGAGAAGTATCAAATGCCCAGGAGTCGGTTTTCAAAAATAGACCCTTTGGGTGTTTCTGAACAGTGATCGGATATTGCTCTCAAGAGGAAAAATTAGACAGGGTATAGGGGATGACAGTTTCATTAAATTGTTCAAAAATGTGAGTGTATAAATGTTTAAAAATTGTTACAGTAATAGATGCATCGGGTTATTTATAGTCCTTATTACACATGATCTTGCAATTCGTGGCTGTATATATATATAGAGAGAGAACCAAAGTGTGTGTATATATATATACCTTAACATTATGGGACAGGCTCATAGAAGTATGATTGCTGGATGAAAAGACAAACATGTATACACCACCTTTGACCTAGGATGGTTCAATTGAAAAATTTTCAACTTTATATTGGTATGAAGGGGATACACATTAAGTAGAAGCCCCACTTTGAATTTCAAGCTTTTCTTAGACTATGGACACGTAGAAGAATACTCTTCCATGATGCTGGGCAGCAGCCGCAGGAGCAACAGCCCATAGCTCTAAGTCAGCCCCACTATAACCAGTGTAAATGGTTAAATTCAACAACATGGTATGTTGCTGAGGTATGATGTTCAATGACTTAGGTGTATTAATTGCATTTTCTAACTATTATTTTTGATTTATGATATGTTTCTTAGAATGTAACCACATCTTAAATTGAGGACCTCTGTATACTTTTCCTAGGTATTGCCAAATTCTCCTCCACTGAAACTGTACAATTTAGTGTTTCTTCCAGCAGTGTATGAGTGTATGTTACTCTTTAGCCTTGCCCATGAGAATACTGCACGTTTGTATTTTTTCCAATCCATAAGAGATGAGAAATGCTAGTTTTCCTGTGAGTATATGTGGTATTAGGGATTGAACCCAGGGCTTCATGCATGGTAGGCAAGCACTTTACCATAGAGCTGTATCCAAGTCCCTTTTTTGAAAAAAAAAGGTCTAACTAACTGGTACAGGCTAGATTCAAACTTACCTCAGCCTTTCATGTAGCTGGGATTACAGGAATGTGCTGCCATGCCTGGCTACAAAATGGTATCATAATGTACTTTGAATTTTCATCCATCTAACTAGAAGTGAGATTCTAGGGTCTTTTGCATGTATTAGAAATAACCCTCTGTAACAAAATTTATTGTGAGTACTTTTCTTATGTTTGCCTTTTTCAAAGAACTGTTCTTTGATTTTTAAATAATTTTTCATTGCATATCTTCTATATAATTTACTATTATTATTTTCATCCTTATAATATATTTCTATTTCTTTTTTTAATGTATTGGTACATTTTAGGAATACATAATGATCACATTCATCATAGGGAATTAGTACTTGTACATGATATAACTTGATTCTTTTTTTCCCCCATTCTGCTACCTTCCTTTCTACTCACTTCTTTCTATGTATTTGGATTTGTTTTTCTAGTTTAAGAATAAACTTAGATAATCATTTTTAGATGATTTTCTTCTCTAATGTAAACATTGAAATCTGTAAAATTTTCTTCATGAATGATGATATTTCACAGGTTTTAATGTGTTACCTTTTCACTGTCTTCTAGGCAAAAATATTTTCTAATCTGTTGCAATTTTAATTTGCCTTAATTTTTCAACTAGGAGTTTCTAGAATTTGTAACATCTTATTTCAACTTCATTTCTAGTATGCTTATAAACCATATGCTGCATGGTTTTAGCCCTTTTAAATTTATTTAGGTTTATTTTATTGTGCAGTAAGTACGCTGGTACGTTGGTGGATATTCCATGTGTACTTGAAAAGAATGTTTATTTGGCATTTGTTGACTGCAGTATTCTGTAAATGTCAATCAGTTAAGTAATGATATTGATTGTGCTACTGAAATCTTCTATGTCCTGATTAATTTATGGCCTGATTCTCATATCAAATAGTGAGAGAAGTATGTTGATATCTCCAACTGTGACTGAATTTATGTATCTTTCCCTTTGGTTTATAAATTTATTCCTTGTTTTGAGATTCTATTATTAAGTGCTTATATTCTTAGGATTTTTATAACTCTTGATTAATTGTCTGCCTGATTTTCACTATTACATAATGGCCATCTTTATTTCTTTGCCTTTGATAGTAGTGTAGTCAAACTAGCTTTCTTTTTTTTTAGTATATACATACTTCATGTTTTCCATCTCTTTACCCTCCACTTGTCTGTTTATATATATAAATGTCCTGCTTGTAAACAGCATATATTTTGATATTTGCTTTGTTGTTGTTTGTATATTTTATATATTTCGTTAACACTTTAAATTTACTTAGGATAAAATTTTCTTTTTGGTGTAGATGTCTGTAAGTTTTGAAAAATGTTTGTAGTTGTATATCCAGTAACATAATCAAGATATAATAATTCTATAACTCTAGAAAACTCCTCTTGGGATTCTCCTTTGTGGTCAACTTATTCCCTCAGTCATAATTCCTAGGAAAGAGTGATATGTTTTATGTCCCAATGATTTGGCCTTTTCTAGAATGTCATATAAGGGGAATAATTCAGATTATAGCTTTTTGAATATGGCTTCTTTAAATAGTAGAATATGTTTGAGATTTACCCATGTCATTTCTTGCCAGTCTATAGTTATTATTCCTGAATAGCTGATTGCACAGATGTACCATAGTTTACTTATCCATTCTCTAATTGGGAGACATTTTGAAAGTTTCGAATTTTTGATTATTTTTAATAAAACTATACAAACATGCACTGTTGCCTGTCTGCCACATCACCTTACCTTGGAACCAGTTGATTGTGGACTGAAACCTCCATAAACTGTGAGCTAAATAAACCTTTCCTTCCCTAATTTTGGATTTCAGGTATTTTGTCTCAGCAATGAAAGAAAAGTAACTATGACAGAATTTGTTACCAGAGAATGGGGTCATTGCTGTGACTATTACTGACCAGGTGGTTCAAGAGCCTTTGAGAATGGCTTGTGGAAAGAGTTTGGAAGGGTTTAGAGATGTCACCTAAAGGTGTAGAGCTGGAACACCTTAGACTGTTCTGTATGGGAGATTCTGGTCAGAGCTCAGAAGACTAGAAGGCTCATAGAAATCCTGCCTATAAAGACCAGGCTTGGGAAGTTCATGCTTGGAAGAAGTACTTCATTGGTTGTTGAACTCCAGATGATGTGTGTTATGGCTTGGCAGAAAGTTTGTCTGCATTTTGCTCATGTCCAGAGATTTTGCCTGAGACTAAGATTAAGGGTAGTGAACTAATCTTGCAGAAGAAATTTCATGGTAGTCTAATGTTGAGGCAGTGGCATGGCTCTTGTTGGGGGCTTTTAGCCTCATTAATGTTGTGAATCAAGAGCAAAGAGCCCAGCAGGACGATTTAAAATGTTATGAGTTTGGCCAGGAAAAAACTGCAGTAAAGCTGTGGACTTTAAACATAGAGTTGAGATCTCAATTACTGAGAAGGAACAAGAGAATATAAAAAATGGCATGGGGGCATCATAGGAAGCTGAGGGCCTCCACTTTTTGCAGCCTCAAAACTGTAAAAGTGAAAGACTTTACTTGAAGGGGAAAGTCACAGAGCTCCATGTTCCAAAATGGTGGTGGAGGCCACAGGAGGTTCCAAAATGGCAGCTGCCATACCAGGTTCCAGCATGGTAGTGGCATAGAGAATTTGTTCCTCAGAATCAGGTTCAGAGTGCTCAGGGATCCAGGCACTCAACTCATACAGCCAACAGAGAGGAAAACCTGGCTACTACTCCAGCTGGCAGCAGATCTTGGCATCATCCATGTGGTGCTGGTTTTAGGTGCATACAGCATGGAAGAGTTAGGCTAAAAAGGCTTCCACCCCGATTTTGGAAGTCCCGAGAAACCAGGAAATATGCCGTGAGTGGGCAGTATGTGATGCTGCAAGAGTGAAGCCAAAAGTGCTGTGGAAAACCCAGATGTTTGGAAAAGCCAGGAACATGGATCATTGAAGAAAATCTGCAAGGAGAGAGCAAAGCCAAACCCAGAGAGAAGCTATGGGAGCTACAACCACCAGAAGTGCTGTGAGGATGGTCACTCGAGCCTTTTGGAGCTTACAACCAGATTGCTTCAGGTGCTGGACATGGAACTCCAGGAATTAATGCTTGCCCTGCTGGATTTTGGACTTGCTTTTGTCCTAATTCTTTGTGTCCTCCTGTTTGTAACTTCTGGAATGAAAATGTTTATCTTGTGCCATTGAATGTTGGAAGTGTTTAACTTTTCATTTGAAAAGGGGCCCACAGCTAAGTTTACTTTAGATCTCAGAGGAGACTTGGGACTTGAACATTTTAGCAATGCTGAAACTGTAGGACTTTGGCAACTCTTTGAGATGGACTAAATGTCTTTTGCATAAAGGATGCACATGGGGCTTTGGGAGGCCAGGAGTGGAATGTTATGATTTGTGCCTGGATGTACCCCCAAAGCCTTGTGCATCATAGAGGCAGCTGAATCTAGCATTTTTTATTGGTTCATTGTCTAGTGCTAGGATTGGCAGTATGAGTGCTGCACCCACCCTGGGGTGGGTGACCTGCATACAACAAAAGGGAGGGAAAGAGGCTTGCTCCTCTCCTTGCACTCCTCCCTTTTTTCTCTTGTTGCTTTTGCTGTCTTCAGCTACCATGAACTATTGCCCCTCTGCCATACCACCTTGCCTTGGAGCCAGCTGATTATGGACTGAAACCTCCACAAACTGTGAGCTAACTAAACCTTTCATTCCCTAATTTTGAATTTCAGGTATTTTGTCTCAGCAATGAAAGAAAAGTAACTAAGACACTAGATATAAATGTTTTATAAAATTCAATTTGGAAATGTTTTGGTCTATGAGTTGTCTTTTCCTTTTCTTATGAATATCTTTCATAGAGGATAAAATACTTTGTTGAAATCCCATTGACTGGTTTTTGGTATATAAAAAGTCTTTGCCAAACCAAATCACAAGACCTTTCTCTGAAACTTTCTTTTAGAAATTTTATATTCTTCAGCTTTATATTGAAATCTATGATTGGTTTCAGATTAATTTTTTTTGGTACCTGGGATTGAACTCACAACCTCTTGCCTGCCAGGCAGGCACTTAGGCCACTGAGCTAAATCATCAGCCCTATTTTTTGAGACAGGGTCTTGCTATGCTATTCAGGCTAGTCTTGGGCTCACTTTGTAGCCCAGGCTGGTCTAGAACTGACAGTGATCCTCCTGCCTCAGCCTCCTCAGTGCTGGGATTAAAGGCCTGTGCCACTATGCCCAGTTTCAAATTAATTTTTATATATGGTATGAGATTAAGATTTTATGTTTATTGGTACATTTAGGTATATGTACTGATCAAATTCATTATAGGGAATTTGTTCCTATACATGATATAGTTTGATTCTTTTTCCCCCATTCCTCTACCTTCCTTTCAATCCCTCTTCCCCTCATTTACAAAAGCTTTGTTTCCATTTTTTCCTTCTTTTCTCATTGTTTTTTTCTTTTCCCTTCCTTCCCCCCTCCCCCATCCCTGATTCCCATTCCCATTTAACATTTTCTTCCTATTTCACAATACATTTCAGTTCTTATTTTCAGTTTCTCACACCAGAGAAACAGTGTGGTATTTACACATGTATGTCAAATGTATTTCACTTAAGAGAACAGCCTTAGGGTGCATCCATTTAGCTAGAAATGTCCCAAGTTTATCATTCTTTATGGCAGAGTAGTACTCCATTGTATAAAAAAAACCTTAATCTTCTTTAACCAATCATCAGTTTATGGGCATTTGAGCTGTTTGCAAGATTTAGGTATCACAAACTGCCACTATAGACATGGGTATTCATGTATCCCTGTGGTATGATGCTTTCAGTTTTTTCAGGAAGATACTAAGAAGAGGAATAACTGGGTCAAATAGAACCTCTAGTCCTAGTTTTCCTGGAGGAATCTCCACACCAATTTCCACAGTGGTTGTACCAGTTTACATTCCCAGCAACAGTGGAGAAGGGTTCCTTTTTCCAACCACATCCCCTCCACCATTTTTTATTGGTTGACTTCTTGATAATAGCCTATATTTCTGAGGTAAGATAGGTTATTTTATTTTATATATGGACATTCAGTTATTCTGTTATCATTTGTTTTAAAAAATATACTTTCTCCATTGAATTGCCTCTGTGGGTTTTGGGGGGGTTTTGTTTGTTTGTTTGGTGGTGGTGGGTTTTTTTTTTTTGGTACCAGGGATCAAACTCATGACCTCACACTTACCAGGCAAGTGCTTGAGCCATTGAGCTAAATCCCTGGCCTGCCTTTGTGTTTTATTGAAGTTAAAATAACCAACATATATGTGTCTATTAGAAGTTCATATTATTTATTTGAGCTGTGTGTTTATCTTTTCTCCATGTTAAAGCTAACTTTTTGAGGCACTGTATTAAGTCTTGAAATCAAGTAAAAAGAATGTTTTAATTTTTCTCTATCAAAATGTCTTTACTATATCTGTCTTTCCGTGTAAACTTTGGGGTAAGTTTGTCACTTTCTATTTTAAAAAGCACATTGTGATTTTGTTTGAAATTGGGTTGGCCACACAACTCAGTTTGAGAGAATTGACAGCTCATACTATTGAGATTTCAGTCCATAAACGTGGTGTACCATTCCTTTTTTGTTTTTAAAGTTAAGTAAACAATTGAATGTGTTTGCTTTCTGTTGATTATTTTCTATGTTGTCTTTTTAAAATATCCTACATACAAATATTCTGTGAAATTCGTAAGATTAATTTTCGTAGAGGAAAAAGTGCTTTATTTTCATTGATTTTTTTAAAACAAATTTTACTTTTGTGTCATGTCTAGTAAATATTTACCACACAATCTTAGGTCCTTTTGATTAGTATCATACATATTTTATAGTTTTTAGACTGTACATTTTTCAAATATTTTGTCAGAGTTATACCTACATATTACCAGTCCCCTTGGTGCTGCTATAAATGAAACTTTTCATTTCAATTACCGATTGCTTATTGCTAGTATAGAGAATGGTTGGTTTTTCAGCATTGACCTTTTATCCTGAGAATTTACTAAACTGAATTATAGTCAACTTTGCTTTTTTGTAGCTTACTAGGAAGATCTTTATAGACAAATTATGTCGTGTGTTGAGATGGTTGTATTTCCTCATTTACAATCTGTATGTGTTTGTTGTCTTTCTTGACTTATTACATTGATTGGAACCTCCAGTGTGATGGAGAATAAGGTGGTGGCAAGCAGAGATCCTTGTCTTGTTTCCAATCAGGGAAACACTTCTAGAATTTTATCATTATGTCATTATGTCTGCCTTCCCCTCTTCCTGTTCCTCTTCCTCCTCCTTCTTAGATTCCTTTTATCAGAATAAGGAAGCCCCCTTCTATTCCTCATTTCTTATGTTATTGTGAAAGCATGCTAAAGTTCATGAAAAAGGTCTGAGGTATTTTATTTTTATTCTTTTTACATATTGATGAACTTTCTTCTCTTGTGTCCAATCTGCTTTTAATACCATGTCATGAATTTTATTTATTATTTGTGTTTGCAGTACATAATGATTACATTCATCATGGGTAGCTGGTATATGTGCATAGCACATCTTAATTCTTTTTTCACCTCCTTTCCCCTCCTCTTCCCCTGCTTCCCCAGTGAATTTTAGATTTCAGATGTTTTTCTTTCTAAGATTTCCATTTAGTTCTTTCTTATAGATTCCATATTTATGCTGAAATTTTTCTGTCTTAATCCAATATATTCATGTTAGACTCATTAACATATAAATATGTCATGTAATATATTGTAAAATGTATCCTTAATTATCGATTCTAACATCTGAACATATGTTGGTGTATTTTTAATGACTGATCTTTCTCTTGGTTGTTTTGTCATGTTGTAATGTTTTATCATGTTGTAATGTTTTATCATATGTACAGTAATTTTTGTACACTGGATGTGTGGTTAGTACATTGAAGATAGCCTGGATTTAGTTATATTCTTCTGGAGAATGTTAAATTTATTATACCACGCATTTAAATTATCAAGGTGCTTTTTTTTCCCTTTTGGCAGCTTGCTGTTAGATTCAGAAGAATAAATCTTGTCTTATTTTTGCTCCTAGCTCTGGGATATAGTACTCACTCCTTGAAATTTTGTTTCCTGGTCATATATAGAATTTCTTTATGCTAGCTGTAAATGACATGTAAGTGTTATCTTAGGTTGATTTAAAAGTTAAGAATTTTTGAATTTTAACTTTCAGAGTCGAGACAGTTTTTTAAATAAGGAAAATGCTGTTTACACCGCTCGACACTGGAGGAATTTAAGGGAGAGAAGATAAGGGCAGCAATTAATCTAAGTCTGTTACTGCAACCTGAAAAAATTTGAAAATTTCATGTGAGGAGGAAACACTGAGGTGAAAACCAAATATTTTATGATGTTTAGGAACCCTCAGAATGACGTTTAAGATGGAAACACTAAGACTGAGAGGAAGAGCAAGACGCTTCTGCATGTTTCTTCTCATTAATTTCCCACCGGGACTTCATTCAGTTCTATTGACTTCTGAACCAGTCAGCTTTCCAGGCCCCTGTTTTCTCTTACTTCCTTTATTTTATTCTTCCCCTTTATTCCATGTTCATGTTCTCTGTGTGCAGATCAAATGGATATGAAATAGGAAGAGAGTTCTAATTTTTGTTGTGGTAGATTTTTTTGAAAAATTTGAGTATATTTTCAATTCTCACAAAAATCTGTAAGAACTCTAATTTAAAAATAAAAACCTTGCCTTTCACACAGTGTTTCTGAAATACGCTTTTCTCTCTTGAAACTCCCCCATAGCTGGATGTCTGTGTCTTAGTGTTTCATACTTGTCACAGTGAGTTATCAAGTACTTCTGCAAGTCGAGACTATTGAATGGGAGTGGGAATTATTAGCAGTGTTGGTTTCAGAAGTCAGATGCCAAAGTGCAGCAAACTGATTTATCTGATTCCTTTCTGGGCCATTAATGCAAAACTACAAAATAATTATTAATAAAACCTAGATAGAGTCAAAGTAAGAAGACACAGCTTTCATTTCAACCAGCAAAAATGTATTGGGTTCTAGCTGTAGACCAGGGAGTGTTAAAATTGATAGGATACGAAGGCTCAGAGAGCGTTCTTTGGAGGGGGCTCACTCAGAGGATACGCAGTCAAGTCAGGCACCTGGGGGAAGACAGCAAGGCCATTAAGAAGGGACTTCCTTGTTCTCTCCATTAATGATCTTGGAAAAATCTTCACTCTGCTTTTAACTTTTCTGGTTACAATTTATTGAGTTAAATGCTAATCGATGAGAGTTAACTTTCTAAACATAAATGTATATAATATAAACATAAAGTTATTATTCCATGGTTCTTGGTTCTTATTAAAATATAATCCCCAGTCATTGCAAGAAAGCAAAAAAAAAAAAGGAAATGTATAAAGAATCAAGTAAAAAAAAAAGTCATCTTCCATTTCACCACTTAGATCTAAGAGGCAGACACATTGAATGCTTACATTGCACAGCCAGACTCCCTGAATTTAAGTTCAACTCAAGATCTTACCAGCTCTATAACTCCAGAAACATTACCCAGTTTCTTCATTTGTAAGGTGGAGATAGTACAGGTATTTAAACACTTCTATATCTTTAGTCATTTTTTCCTATAAAAACTGGCTTCATACTTAGCCCTGTTGTTTTCTTGTCCTTACAATACGGGTGACAAAAATGCTTCCCTTGTGTAATGCAAGATGTGCAGCCTTTTAGAAAGCAGTCATAGAATATCAGAATTTGACTTTGGCATATCACTTAAAAATCAGTGCTTCACTCCCCAGTGAATATGTACACTTTTGACCTTATTCAGGCTTCTTGATGCTTCCATCTGATGCTACTGTATTTTACTAAGTAACTGAATGATACACGTGGAGGCTGCAAAAGACAATCTAAAGCTCAAGGCAGATTAGAACTTGGAGTCCAAGGTTATGCCAACTTGCCCCCTTGATTTAGGCAAAGATTCTTTGGTTTCAGTTTGTCATAGAATCGTTGCATCACTACTGCCCCAAACAAGTTTCCACATGAGATTTTGTTGTGTAGTGGGTAAGATAGCAGGCTCTAATACCTGTTACCTGTGTTCTCCTAAAACAAGATGAAACCAAATTACATAAGTTCTCTAAGCCTCAGGGACCTCTTCTATACTTTGGGGATAATGTTACTTGCCTCATCATTGTGAAATGAGTCAGGGTTAAATAAAAGACTGTCACATGATACCTGCTTGTGGTAAGTGTTCAGGTAAATGGTAGCTGATGCCTGATGGTCATCACAGTGATGGTCATGGTTGTTGATGGTGACTAGTTGTGAATTCCAATGGTTGAGACAAAAGTTTAGAGTAAAGCACTCGTGGCTATGTGGAGTTTTGATCCTTTGATCCATGATGGTTTTTAGCATTCCAAAAAGTTGTTTAGCTATCAAAGCTTACATGTTTTTGTCTATATGTCAAGATGATATTTCTTTGAGTTGGTGTGAAGATGAAAGGGCAACTGCT
>RJWM01050270.1:0-10812 GCA_004363535.1 Dasyprocta punctata
CTTTCAGCAGTGCAGAGAAGTATTTCCCCAAGTTCAGCCATACAGTTTGGCCATCCAGTCACTCAGAGATGATATAGCCATTGTCCATGGGCTCCCAGCTACTACTTGAGCTGGCAGCAGACCTTTACACCATCCACATAGTGTTAGTTATGCAGGTGTGTGGACAGCAAGATTTGTGGGGTTATGGATGCTCCTACCAAGATTTCAGAAGAAAGCCTGAAAGGCCGAAAGAGCCTTTAACAGGATAGTGCAGAAAGTTGTGAGAGTCAAGCCAAAGTTACAGTGGAAACCCAGGAATTAGATGCCAGAAATGTGGAATGTTTGCTGAGATAAACCACAGCAGTGAGCAGAGCCTGCCTAAGAGAAAAATCATGTGGGCTCCACCAGCCAGGCCAGAAGCAGCCAGACTGCCCAAGCCCTTTGGAACACACATCTCACCACACCTGACCTGGTGGCTCAATTTAGAGCTGCAATATTTAATGTTTGTCCTGCTGGGTTTTAGTCTTGTTTAATACAATTCCTTTCTATTCCCTTATTTTTCTGTTTTGGAAAGAGAACATTTACCCTGTTCCATTGTGTGTTGGAAATGTTTGACTTTCTTTTTGACATTCATGGGAGCTCACAGATAGAGAGTTTGCTTTGAGTCTCAGAGGAAACTTTGGAGTTGGATGTTTTATCAATGCTAGAACCATTAAGAATTTGGCAACTCTTAGAGAGAGACTAAATGGATTTTGTGTCATGAAATGGACATGAGCCTTATGGGGACCAGGGACAGACTGTTGTTCTTCATATCTAAAATATTCCCAAGGATATTCACCAGAAGTCTCAGGAGTTCAGAAGTGTAACTTTTTGAAGTTGTTTGGATCATGAGGGTGCTGTGCTTATCAGTAGATTAATCTACAGATGAATATAATGGAGATGTGGCCTTGTTGGAGCTGCATCACAAGAGGCATATAAGGTTATATTCTTGGCTGTAGCTCCTTCCTTCTCTCTCTGTTCCTGGCTGTCATGTGATAAGCAGTTTTCAATCAGTAGAGCCTTTTGCCATGCCATCTCTGCCTTGAATCCAACCAACCATGGACTGAATCCTCTGAAACCATGAACCAAATAAACCACCTATCCTTTAAATTACAAGTGTTGGGTACTTAGTTTCAGC
Organism: Dasyprocta punctata; assembly: GCA_004363535.1. Classification (NCBI taxonomy): domain Eukaryota; kingdom Metazoa; phylum Chordata; class Mammalia; order Rodentia; family Dasyproctidae; genus Dasyprocta; species Dasyprocta punctata. Next base: position 1,157 of record RJWM01050270.1, read on the forward strand.
AATGGGAAAATCATTAACACATGAACCCATTGGGATAAGTTTTGTCTGTCGCCATGGAGGTGCCCATCCCATCACCACACAGCACATTCTCAAGAATTATTCAGCTTTTAAGGCTGGGGATTTAGTTCAGTGGCATAAGTGCCTACCTGGCAAGTGTGAAGTCATGAGTTTGATCCCTGGTACCCCCCCCAAAAAAAAGAAAGAAAGAAAAAAGAATTATTCAGTTTTCTAAGTTACTAGCCACCTCAGTTCCCCAGAACAATTGTGGTTCTCAAGTGAACCTCCACTGTTTTAAGAAAATAAATTCCTCTTCTACTCCTCTTCCTCTTCCTCTTCCTCCTCCTCCTCTCCCACCTCCTCCACCTCTCTTCTTTTTCATCTTGTTTCTTCTTCCCCTTCTTCCTCTTCTTCTTCTTTTCTTCTCCTGCTCCTTCTCCTTTTCTTCTCCTTCTCCTTCTCCTTCTTCCTCTTCTTCTTCTTCTTCCTCTTCTTCTTCCCCTTTCCCTAAGCATCCAATTTCTTCAATGAATTCCACAGAAAATTTCACTCCTCTCTTTGTCATGGGCACATTATTACTTCTACCATCTTACATTGTCCTAATCTTGTACAAATACCAGGACAGTCCCAAATCCATAGATTTTTTTATTGCTTTCTACTGTTTGTTTGCATCCCATACTTCATCCTGACTTTAAAATGTTTGTTAAGTGACAGTAGATATTAAAAATTGAGTCTGAAAAGAAAAACGTGTCAATTGATCATGCCTGTCAATTTCTGTCATATATACTCCCAACATGGCCAATTTCAAACTACCGATAGTTTAACAGCCAGATCGCAGAAATCTGCAAATTGAAGAGTGTGTTCTCATAAGTCAGTCCAAGCCTACTCCAGCTCAGCATTGAGATGTGTCCAGAGTTGACACACTCCTCACCCTCATGAGTCCTTGGTCACAGCCATCATCACCTCCTCCTAGACCATTGCTAGGGCCTCTGTACAGCTTCTCTGTCTCAGCCACAAGTTCTATGTCATGGATTAACTAGTGGTCAACTTGGAATGTCCAGATGAACTGAGTCAGCATGGTGTTGGGCATGGAAGATCCACCTGAGGATTGTTGCTAAAATGGCATAAAAAGAAAATAGGAGGCAAAGGTTGCAGGCTGTTGATTTTCCTGGAGAAGCTGGATGCTGCTGTTCTTTTAATGTGAACCACGCTGTTCTGTCAGAGGAGCTCAGGTCCTCACTGTGGGGGTGGTTACTGTTCTCTTCAGGGTAGCTCTGCTCTTTGCTTCCTGAATCCAATGCAGATCATTCAGCCTTGAGGTACACATCCTTAACCCTACCAGCACAGCCTTTCTGACTTCCACCAATGAATGTTGGGCCTTCCCAGTGCAGATCTTTGATATGAACTTTTATGAGACATGGTCATAAGCATTAGGCCTTTGGTTGGACTCATGCTGGACACTACTATGGAATCCATGGCCTTGGCTAGATTCCTCAGGTCTTTAGCCCACAGTCAGAGCTCTTGCACCCTTCTGTATTTGACTTTTGGGGTTAATCTTATAAAATAATCCTATAAATTCTGTGTCTTCTATTAAATCTATTCACTTGTAAACCCTGAATATAGCGCATACTTTGAAAATGAGTGTCAATCGAATTGCTCCTTTGTTTCCTTCTAACATATCAGCATGTTCACTCTCTCCCTTCATTCCTGTTTCTATTCAATGTCTTTTTTTAAAAGCACTGTCTTTGAATTTTTAATTAAAAATTAATTTAAAAACTTAAATTATTCCTCTCGTCATGCTGGTATTCCAATTACTCATTAGCTGAGTAATTATTTTGCATATCACTAATTATGATTTATATTATACTTGGTCCAGGCAGTGCTTTCTCTTCATAACAGGGAAAGCATTGCAGTACTGTAAAAACCAGTGTGAAAGGATCTGCCTGGTAGGCATGAGGTTGTGAGTTACACCCCAGGTACCAAAAAAAAAAAAAAAAAATCAGTGAAAACTGAAACCGTTGGAAGTGATCTCCAAAATCACCATCAAATATCATAATGTTTTTCATGTCCTTTCTAATTTCTTTGTCAAAAAATTTCACTTTGTAGATATAAAGTCCTGTTGTCAAGTTGGAGGTAATATTCTGTCTTTCTTCATCCAAATCACTTAATATACCTTGAACATAGAAACCATCGAATCTATTTGTGTGTGTAGTGTTAGAGACAAAGTCATGAATCTCCATATTTTCAGCCTCAGTGAAGAAAATAAAATATTTCTATCAAGTGAATCAGGAAAAACTGCGCATGAGTACCTTTGGAATTGGAGATGAAGAGTTTTTTTTTTTTTTAACATGCTAAGTTTTAGACGACTTCTCAATACCTAAATGGAGATATTAAGTAAATACAAATCTGGAATTTGGAGAATAGTTCTGGGTTGAGATGTAAAAGGAGATTCTCTACTGTGTCATATCCACTAACAGCAGCCATGAGCGTTCCTTTGAATAAAGCGATTCACTTGATTAGATCCAACAAATGTGAGGCAGGCAGGAATACCTCTGTATAGAATCGGAGAGAAGAACTGAATATTCACTAAATGATAAATCTGTATCTTCAGAAACAATCACCCCATTTTCATAAAAAGTATAAACGTTCAAATTGAAGCTTCATCAGCTATAATCTATGCTTTCCAGTTTATCTCAGGGGACAGGTCTACCAAATGTTTTTCCATTACATCTTGCTGATTTTCCAGATTCCTATAACACATATTTTTTCTCTATAGCTGAGTCTTCAAATTGTTGCTCTATATATTTTAACAGTATTTTAATACTAGTTAGCAATTACTCTGTTAGTGCACTATGGTTACATAATAAATGATAAATATTTCAATGACATACATATGGTAATATGCATTACTTCTCCCCTACACATGTAGATTTATATAATGTTTGGTTGATTAGTGCACGGCCAGCTAGTTATGACATTAAGATGGAGCAGAACTGCTCCACATGTCCTTCATGTGATCAGCATAAATTCTCATTATGAAAACCAGAAACACAAAATCCCAAGGTCAACTATGTAAATGAATTTCAAATCACGGTTTGTGTCCTGTCCGTTACCACTGCTTTGACCAAAGAAAGACCTATGGCCAAGCCCAAATATGTCTCAAGTAATGTTTTCAAAGTTCATGCAGTTTGAGGAGTCTACACAACTTTCACTTTCTTCTTATACAGACAGTACCAGTAGGGAATAAGGAACTCCCTGGATCAACTCCAGTCTTTCCTGAGAACATGCACAGCCTGATGCATGTGCATCACGCTTCCATGGAAATGTGGGATCTTATCAAGTCCCTACTGACTACCTTATTTTCCTGATTACCCTATTAAGTTTCCAACCAGTTGTGCTCAGGTCTTGATTATTTGTTTTAGACTGTTGTGTGTGCATTTCTTTTGTGTATGTGGTTTTCCTGAATATGTTGAGCCATACAGCATTTGCAATGTTGACTTTCTCTGATTTTTAGCACTGAGGTCCCTGTTGCTTCCTAACTATACTATCTATCTTTCTGAGAAGACAGGTTTCCTGTACAGTCTATGAAGACCTGTAGTTCTTGACATTCAGTTGAGACAAAGAATACTTCCTGTTGAGCACAATAAATTGCAAAATTATGAAAACAATATAAATCCGAATGTTTTGGTTAATTATTTTCAGGTGATTTTTAAACAAAACATGGTATTCACATTTTTTAAAATGTCAACTGTCATTATTAAGCATTTTTATTGAATTACATGGGAGTTTTTCAAACATCAAGCAGTTCTAAAAGTTGATTGATAATGAGAAACACCAAGAGGACACATGAAAGATTGAGAACAAAGAATTTTTAAACTACTCCCCAAGCTAAGAACATCTCAAGTTCTTGGCAATAAATATATACAATATACATAAGAATCTTAAAAGGTGAAAGAACAAGCAGATTGTCTAAAGACCTCAAAAATTGAAGGATGACAGATTAGTTATTTCCTGGAGATTTCTTTTTCTTCCTATATCCCAAAGCATGTAAGAGAGAATTTGAATGTAAACACTAATCGGTGCATACAACAAATTATTAAAATGACAAATTTTCACTGAAAATGAGCAGAAGATATTTCATTATCCATGAGCTCAGAGAAGCTGTTGGATTTTCTCCCAAATATCAAAGAAAGGAAATGCCATAATCATGTTTGAGAGAAAAAAGATGAAATTATCCTGTTACCTTGAAAATTACCCTATGAAAACAGAAAGATGAAATTACATAAAATATGGGTTGATGTGAGAAAAGATCAGTGTAACTTGCAGATGGAAAACAGACTGGGGGGTGGAATTCTGCTGAGAGATAGGAGCTGGAACTGCTGAGATTCTACTCTGGTGGCTGCCAAAAGCGAGTCCTAGACTTAAATATGAAGGACTGGAAGCATCCCCCTGGTTTGTGACCAGCACAGTGGCCATGAACCAGTGGCACAAGCAAGCAAGGAGCCTAGAGTCTGAGAAGGGACAAGGACACTTCTCCCAACCCATGACAAACATGTAAGAAGAGTAAGTGATGTGGAACAGAGGAAGCTGTGCAAGGCATGAACTCAAGTTTGGAAGAAACCTCAATCTTTCCCTACTCAAATGTCAACAGGAACTGGGATGTACCATAAAGACGATCATTTTAAGAAGAAGTAGACATCCAGTATATTGTCAGCTGAAGACCAGTCACAGCCCCCACACCCAGAGGCCAAGATCAGATCCATATCCACCACAAATCCTACTGCAAACTTGGTGGGGTTACACAGCACATTTCAGGGATTCAACTTGGCTACTACCACAGAGCTGTGAACACCAGAAGAATTTTATTGTTTCTTTTTTCTTTGTTTGATTGGTTTTTCATTTTCTGTCTAGTTAGGGTTTTTTTGTTTTGTTTTGTTTTGTTTTTGTTTTGTTTTTGTTTTTGGACTATTTAGGGTTCTTACCTTTATTCTTCTTTTGTTCTATTCATCTCTTTCTTCCTTGGCTATCTGTTTTAATTTTATGACATTTTCATGTAAGAGAACATTGTCTCTTTTCTTACTGGTTCACTTTAATATCCTTTAAATTTCTCATTCATTCTTTCTCTCTTGTGCTTTTGTCCAGGTTCCCAAAACTTTGGTGATCATACTTTGCCTTCCAGAAAACCAGAGATAGCACAAAAGTCATTTTAAAACCTCTTCATAGAAGTAATGGCAGAAGCCAGGCATGGTGGTGCACGCCTTTAATCCCAGCACTCGGGAGGCTGAGGTAGGAGTAGCATTGTGAGTTCAAGGCCGGCTTGGGCTACAACATGAGCACAAGGCCGGCCTGAGCTACATAGTGCGACCCTGCCTCAAAAAAACTAGGGCTGGGAGTTTAGCTCGATGGCTTAAGTGCCTGTCTGGCAGGTGCAAGGTTGTGAGTATAATCCCCGGTAAGAAGAAGTAATGGCAGAAAATTTTCTAAACGTGAATAAAGAATTTGACATACAAATAAGTGAGAGAATTCAAATAGTCATGACCAAAATAAATCTATACCAAGGCATATAATAATCAAGATTACAGGAATTTGGGAAAAGAACAGAATATTAAACATAGTTAGAGAAAACCAACATTAAACTCATCTGATTCACTTCTCAACACAAACACTCAAGTCAAGGAGAGCTTGAAGTTAAGAATTTCAAGTCCTAAAAGAAAATAACCTCCAACCCAGATTGATGTGCCCCCACAAAACTATCATTCAGAATCAATGAGAAATAAGACATTTGCATCACAAAGAGGAGCTGAACAAATTCATGACCACCAAATCAGCTCTCCAAAATGTTCTAAAAGATATTTTAGAAAGATATACTCAAGACCATGATTCTAAGAACATCAACAGAAACAAACTACCAGATAGGGCAAGCAATTAAACAGAAGAGAAAGACAGGAAACCAACAACAGGAAAATAATATGAGAAGCATAAGCCAATAGATATCAGTTATAGCCATCAATGTGAATGGTCTCAATTCACCAATGAAAAGAAACAGACTTACAGTAAGATCCAACAATATGCTATGTACAAGAAATACGACTCAAAAGGAATTTGTAGACTGAAAGTCAAAGGACAGAAAACAATACTCCATGCTACAGTAACCCAGAAAAAAAGAAGAGGTAGCTATTCTATTTGCAGACAATGTGGACTTCAAGGCAAGACTGATCCAAAGTGAGCAAAGAAGGTCACTAAATACTTGTTGAGGGAAAACTCCAAGAAGAAAAAATAACAATCATAAATATAGATGTGCCAAATACTGTTTCAACCAATTAATGTAAAACAAATAATATCAGACTTGAAAAATAAAACAAGCACTATAATGTAATGGGGAACTTTAATATCCCACTGTCACAAATAGATTGTGGTGGATTAACTAATGGTCAGTTTGTAACACCCAGGTGAACTGAGTCTACATAGTTCTGATTGTGAAGGCCCACCTAAAGATTGTTGCCAACAGCACAAAAGGAGTACTGGAGGGGAAGATGGTTTGCTGTTAATTTTCCTGGAGCACTCATCCTTACCTTAAATGTTGTTTCCTGGCTCCAGTGCATATCCCACAGCCTTGTGGTACAGATATCTTATTCCATTGGTACAGATTTTCTAGCTTCCACCACTGACCTTTAGGCCTTCCCAGTGCAGATTCTTGATACACAATTAAATGAAACATTATTATGGGCATGAGGCCTCCAGCTGGATTCGTGGAGGATATTGGTATAGGCCATGCACTCAGCTGGATTCTTGGGATCTCTAGCATATGGACAGAAGTCTAGTGCACTTAGAAATATTGGAACTAAATCAAACCTGTGAACAAATGGACTTAGAATGCTCAGAATGCATTTACAGAATGCTTTACCACACATTAGAATACACATTCTTCTCAGCAGTGCATGGGTGTTCTCCAAAATGGACCATATATTACCCATTAAACTTGCTTAAGTAAATACAGAGGAACTGAAATTATCCCATGCATATTATCTGACCATAGGACAATGAAAATGGAAATAAACAGCAAAAGAAATCACAAAACTACATAGTCACATACAAACTCAATAACACTTCCCTAAATGACCAATGGGTCACAGATGAAATTAAAGAATAAATTAAACAGTATCTACAATAATGCTGAAACAACAAACCAGGACTTATGTGATGCAATGAAAACAATCCTAAGAAGGAAATTTATACCATGAAATTCTCACATCAAAAAAAAAAAAAACAGAACACTCAAATAAACAACCTAATGTTGAAATGCAGTCTTCTAGAAAAAGCAGAACAAGTCAAACCCAAAACTTGTAGGAGGAAAGAAATTATACCAATAAGAGCAGAACTATTACACATCACACCACTGTGCCATAAGCACAGTTAAAATTCTGATGTGTGTACTCAAACTTTCAGCAATGATGTGTTGGATACTATCTGCCTAATATAGTACTGAATTTTCCATTAAACTTCATTTAATCCCCAAACAACTTTATATACTAGAATGGAAGGTCACATATCTACATTTTTATGAATATATATATAATTACCTATATGAGTGACTATAAATGGAGAGAGGAGAGAGGAGACACATAGACAGAAACAGAAAGAGACAGAGAGACAGAGAGACAGACAGAGAATTTTAGAAAGGCCTTTCCTTACTTCCTCAAATTCTTTCCAGTCTATGTGAAACGGATATTGGACAGAGGTTTCATTTTCCTTATCACCCAGCAACCTTCTCTTCTTCCCTACTTCTCTTCCTGACTGCTTAACCTCCCCCAACCTTCTATAATGAGCAAACTTCTCTCATGGTACAATAAGTTTTCTAGTAAAGCTAAATTTCTGTGCTTTTCTACCTTGGAATTCCATCTTCTGTACAAAGTAAGAAGGAAAGAATAGACTACAAAGCAGAGAGTCTGCCTCTGCCTATAGTGTGTACATCTGTGCTCTAGTTGGGATCTGGAATGTTCCCCCAAGCTCCATATGCTAAAATCTTGGTCCCCATAGTGATGCTACTAGAAGATTGTGGAAGTTTTAAGGTGTGGGGACTAGTGGGAGGTTAAGTCATTGGGGCATCGCCTCCAAGGAGATGATAGGACCTCTTTCTTATTTCTAACTTGCCTATGAGGTGAACAAAACTTGCTCTTCCAGATGCTCCCCAGTATGATGTCCTGCTTCCCTATAGGCCCAAAAGCAGTGGAGTCAAACAATAATGAGCTGTGACCTCTAAAACCTGTGACCCACAATGACTCTTTCTTTTTCATAAGTTTATTACTCTCAGGAATTTGTTACACAACAGAAATATGTCTAAAACAAGCTATAATTGTATGTACATCCATATTTATTTCTGTATCAAAATTGATATTTTTAGCTATGGTACATAATGTCATTGTAAGACTCCATGCCTCAGGATAACTACTGAGCAATAACTTTTCAATTTCATGGACACTCATCACAACTCAGCCACTTTTAGAAATGTTTTCTGGATCTTACCTTCAGTAATCATTATATCTGAAGTAGATATTCTTGTCCCCAAACTTTACACATAAGAAAACAGAAGCATAAGGAGCCCCAAGGTCACTCAAGGGCAACAGGTAGAGTTATGATTTGAACTCAAGCTAATGGTTTAACAATCACTCTTCTCAGATGTCTGTGGTTCTGCTTCTATCCCACGAGCTTTCTGCAGCTTCTGCCTATGTATATGAAAGAGGATGAAGTGAGAAGAGGAGGGTTTGTGCTTTTCTTCTGAATTCTTCTGCTTCCTGTCTGTAAGCAAATAGTGTGCTTTTCCCTTGTCACTTACATATGAAACTGGTTCTGAGAGTTTCTGCAGAAAATATTCATTTACAAGAGCCTCCAGTGACCCAAGGAGGTATCACTCTGATCAATTCATACATGATACATATGCTTATCAAACAACTACTATGTGCCAGGAAATATTATAGAAATATGTACTGCATTTGGTGAATAAAAGAGGAAAGTAGTTGCCCTTATGAGACTTAGGTCCTACTAGCAAAAGTGACAAGACTCAATATAACAAATATGTAAATGATATAGTATATGATAAAGTGGTAAGCGCTAAGTGAAAAAAGTACAGCTGAATAAAAGGATTATCAGAATCTTCAGAGAGAGGTTACAGAAAACCAAATGTTGATTAGGGATACTTCCTGCAGGTAACCAGTTCAGGTCTGGGAGACAGCAGCTAGCCCTGCCCCTGTGCACATACCAGCCACCATTGGGGTCACTTCCCACCTCTGGTAGCCAGCACAAGCTGGGAAAAGCATCAACCAGCCCCACACCAGCACAACCAATGGCCACCATCAGATACCCATAGCCAGCACTGCCTGGAAAAACCAAACAGTCACACTTCAGAGAAAGTGTATCCAACACAGGAAGTGCCTGGGACCCCACTACCCACTTGTCTGGAAGAACCCAGGAAAATGTCAAGATGAAGAAGAAAAAGGCAGTCTCTGGTCTCCAACCCATGCAGTAGAAGCCCAGGAGATGTAAACACAGAAAAGACTGAGAGTTGCACACCCAAAGTTTCTGAAGTGATGGCAACTGAAGTAAAGAAACAACTTCATGGGGCTGGGAATTTGGTTCAGTGGTTTAAGCACCTGTCTGGCAGG